>JADLZK010005575.1:0-66884 GCA_015847255.1 Hyparrhenia diplandra | reverse complement strand
ATAGAATTCCAAGATTTCACTCTATACAAGTGCTACTTTGAGGCCTATGACAAGTGATGCTTAGAAAAACTCTCCAATGGTCCACTTCTTCAAATTTAGGTTCTCTAGGGTGAGTCATTTGATTCCACAACCGCGAAAAAGTCTAGCTTGATTCTATATCCTGATTGGAAACTTCTCTTTGTTTTGAGTTCGCTACTGAAATCAGCTCCAGCCAGCCCCTAATGTCATATCCGTAAACATATATTAACGGTTGGGGAAGGCAATGTAATTGTTCCTACCATCATCTAACCTATCCACCCTAGCTTCCTATGTACCTTTCGTGTCGTTCCGCTTCTTGTTTCGTTACGTAGGTCGATTTGTTGGCATTTGTTAAGTGCTAAAAGAATATGAAGGATTCTGCAGCGCCTGACGAACACCTACCATTGTAGGTTTTCCCTAGGATGAGTATTCTAGAGTATCGTATCCACAGGGAAGCTTTGGCTAAAGAATTCTAATAAGTCACAATCATGTATCCACTAACTTAGCAAACCACTAGACTATTGTGAGGGGGATAATTGAAAGTAAATATCATAGCATAAAATAATAACCTACCTAAGATGTCAAAGAATAACTAAATTAAACAAGAGGTCTAAGAGAGAGATTAAGGTTCCTGGGTACTTCTATATTACTTAGGTTCTATGATAGCAATCATACCATAACACTTCGGGACATCAGAACACTAGCCACAGAAAGAGATGAGAAGGGGGCTAGGAAGCTCCGACTACGGTCCTACAAACACCAACCCGAACGTGGTGGAATACGTCAGCCATCAGGGCTGTCACCACCTGGCGCTACCACAAACTATCCGTGGGGTTGGGTGCAATCTCAGATAATCTATAGCGTAGACACCATGTCTATACTATCTATTACTACTCTAGCTACCATGAATAACTAGAGTCCTCAATACGAGCGGAGATCCCATGCAATAGCATAACAACTATACTTAACCATATATGTAAAACATGGAAGTAAATAGAGAAGATAAATATATGTATCATAAGTCTTGTAGAGAAGATACAAAGACATACCATACTCAAAGACATCTCGAAACAGGAGCATAGCTCCTCTCTCCTTTACTCCCCGATTAGATCTAAGTTAGATCTAATCTAGTTCTAATTACATGTCTAATCTACTTCTAATTACATGGCTAATCTTCTTCTAATTCACTAATCCACTAATCCCAGAGAGAGGTTATCCTTACATTGGGACACCTCTACAACTGAGAGATAATGAATAGAATGAGATAGAATGAATTAGGGTTTAACCCTGGGCGATGAACGATAGCCCTTGGATCAAACCGACCTTGGCAACGGTGTAGATACAACCTCAATGTCGGTGGTGAACCGCCAAAGAAAGGAGAGGCTGACATGTGGGCCCAGCCTGGCGGCCGGCCTAGTTGGCACTGGCGGCCGCCAGGGTGGCATGCCACCTCAGCATCCCATTCCTTCTGGTGTCCTCTGGTACCTCTAGAATGTTTTAGTCCACTTTTCGGGTTGAGTTGCTTCACGGTCAAGTCTTGTCATCATATGTGAGATATATTCGAACTTTCTACATTCTTCTCTCGCATTTATCCATTAAGTCCCTCAGAAAGTCATAAATCACCAAAGCTTGTGGAATTATGTTAGTTAGACCCCTAGTCTATGTTGATATTCAAAAAATGCCCTTTTTCCATGTTTAGTTGACTAGTAATATTATGCTATAACAGGTGTCAACAAGTTCCCCCAAGCTTACCCTTTGCTAGTCCCTAGCAAAGCCAAACTTAGCAATGGATCAGGAGTTGCTACAACGCTTTCACACCTTTAAAGTACACATGCTTTCAAACAAAATTTCTCTCGGATAAAGATAAACTTTTCAAAACTTTAACTTACCTTATTACCTCTTACCTTTTGGGGCTTATATCTTTTTCTTTAATCTTGGGTAATTGAAAGATAGAACAGTCAAGTCAAACACTATATCTCAAACTCTTTTGATCAACTGTCCTTCTGGAATTTTTGCTGATTTTCAAATAAAACTCAAAGTTCCTCAGTATGACTCTCTCTAATCTCTCATTTGTGGTATTTGTGGATCCTCTCTTAGGCAATAAGGTAGTGTTGCCCTTCTCTTATAGTATGTAGTATTTTTGGCTAAGGCAGTGGCACACTATGCCTTCTTCTCTCTCACCCTATATCTAAGGCTTATATGGGGAGTTCATAGGTGGGAGAAAATTAAACTTACTTACTAAACATATATTGTAAATTCAAGCAATGGATCCAAAGTTACAAGTCACACTGATCAAGTGGTGCATGTGTATGGTGGATAAGATATATATGGTAGAGAATGTAGTAAAGCATGTAGTGAAGTGAATAGAATAGATGATGGGAAATCTTACTTTTGCTCCTTGAGGAATCTTCTCTCTTTTGAATTTGAAAACTTTGCAGAGAACCTGGGTTGTATCTTTTTCTTTCTTTATTATTTTTTTTAGAGAGGTGGGTCCTACTCACCCTTGGACTTGTGTCCATTTTTCTCTCCCTTTTATTATTTTAGAGATGTGGGCTCTACTCACCCTCGAACACTTGTTCATTTTTCATCTCTTCTATTTAGGGAGGTAGGCTCTACTCGCCCGTAGGACACTTGTCCATTTTTCATCTCCCCTTTCTTCTTTCTTTTTCTTAGGGAGGTAGGCTCTACTCGCCCATAGGACTTTTGTCCATTTTTCATCTCCCTTTCTTTTCTCTCTTTTTTTTTTTAATCTACAACCCAAATCTCTTTTGTAATAACTTGTGAGAGGTAAATAAATGTAATGGAGCTTTTGTAAGATATTGGCTAGCAATGAATGAGTGGATGGGTATAGTGAATATTTTTGGTTGTTCTCTCCTAGGATAGGAGTAGAACATTTTTGGTGAATATTTGGTGGATGCTTTGTGGATGCGTACTTCCAGGGTAGAAGTAGCATAAATGCAAGTGGGGTAGAGTGGAGTGGAATAGTGTGGTGGAGTGTGCACGATCAGCATGACAAGTTTCTAAGGGTCGACAAAGATTGAACAAACTCAATGCAAAGCAAGCAGCCTATATATATACCAAAAGGTTTTCCTAATCTAAGGAGCATGTATATATGGCTGTGGTAGGAGGTTCAACACTCTTGTCACACGGGAACTTATCATGTGCACTTTAATTTTCAAAAGATAAATCTCCGTAAATCTAGTATCACTATGAGTAAGATAAATAGCAGCTCGGACTCTCATATATCATATCCGTCAATCACCTAGACTTTAGAGCAAGCATTTACTACCCACAGGGTTTCAGGTTCAAAGCAAATCTCAAGTAAAAGTAGTTGCATTTAAAAGCTCGAGAGAAATTAAGCTTGAAAGGTAGGTACTTGAAAGGAATTACGACGAGCAACTATTCATCATCTCCAAGGCTAGAGATTATCTTGAGTTTATTTTATTCTCACACTCTAATAAAGATTCTTTAGTAAAGACTATATAGACTCTATTTATTTGGTTTTCTTAGTTATGCATCTTTTTATATCTTTCTAATAAAATAAACATATCTAGCTAGTAGTAAATAAGATAAAGGGATACTTATCTGGATACATGGGGATTGCACTCCCCCAAGCTGGATGTTGACATAGTCTTCGATGTTCTTGATAGTTGGAAGTAGAGATAGATAGTGATGGTGGTTGATTGATCTTCTTTAATGCTGGACACCATATGTGTCATGTCTCTCTTCCTTGGGATCCTACTGAACTCAAATAGACAACAAAACTAGTGGAACTTGATTAAGCGTTAGGGGTTAGCCACATTGCTTTTGTCTGCGTCGAAATCTTTCAAAGAGCATTAAATATTTTTGGGGTTTTCTATGCAAATAAGGATGACGATGCATGCATATTTATTTTATAAATATGCTATGCATATAGATAACTACCGATCTTACCTTTCGGCGAGGGTTCGTGTTTTAAGTCCTCTGAACGAGACTTCTTACCTTGTCATTTCCTTGAGTGTATTATCTGATCTTAACGGTTGTGCTCCTTGAGATCGTGAAGAACGATGTCACCCATGTTCTTTGCTGGTCTTATGAGTTGGAATGAAACATTGATGTAGGCAGCGTCTTGTTTAGTGTGCATGCTTGTAAGACATTCACTTGTTGAATTTTGGAGAGACTAATAGGTTTCTCCACCTTTTTGCTCAAAGTGTGTCCTGCTTGCAAAGTCAAGGTAGAGATCAAGTGCATGGGCTCTGTTGGTGGGAAAACACCAACAGAACCAAAACTTCATTCATTCTTCTCTAACCATAGGCACAGCAAACAAGATAGAGTTGACTTGTTATATGTTTTACTTAAACCTAACTTGGGTGACAAAATTAGAAGATTGAGCATGATTGTTTGTGATTAAAACTTTCAACAGATCAAATCAAGCTCGTTGACTCTTGGAAGGGTTTTCTTATCTAAATCAAAAGCATGATTATGATTCTTCCAAAGCAAGGTAAGCAATATTCTAGCTTACAAGATGAGGACTAAGAGATCAAGAGAATGGTGGTAGGAACATCTAAAGAAGCAAAACATGTTGAGCTAATAAAGTTGGATCATGCAAGGTTGATACTCTAACATGGTTTATTCTTTATTTATGAACAAGCCATACTTTTAGATAAAGCTTAAGTAATGCCAACTTACCTCAAGATGTTACCTTATTATTGGAGTGTGACTGCGTAACACCTTGTGGTGGTCCTTTTCTTCTATGGCCTCTTGTGTATCTTGTTCCACACTTGTCTCCTTTATTGCATCGTCCTTTCTTTCTTGTTCTTTAAATTGCACTTGGACTTTTTTTGCTCCTCTCATGATTTTATTTCTGCAATATTAGTTGACAACAGATACCCGAAGGAATACAAGTAATTGTAAACAAGGGTAGAACTGTCATGGAGCTTAAGGTTGCTTTTATACCAGAAAAGTGTTGGTTGGATATTTTTTAACTAACAAGTGCTCACTATTACTTTCTCTCTAGTGGGAAATTTTATTATCTTAAGTTTGATTTTGATGTAAGACATTTATTAACCAAACAAACTTAGAGAGACAAAGTAATAGTGAGTAGAGGGATTGCAAACCAGCATGTCAGGGTGACGGAAGCTTGAGTAGAGGAGGAGTAATGTCAGATGATCTTTAGAGGAGTCGACCTTCCTCCCCCATGCTTGAGCCTTCCTGTCACTCAACACTTTAAGTGTGAATGCTGAACCGTCCCTAATCGTGTGTTGCAATCACCATATCCTTAGATGTTGTTCATCCTTTGTTCCTGCCAGTTTAGTGACCAAGAATACCCGAAGGGAACTTGTCCTAGGAACATGTTGTTGTTTTCTTTTAGAGCCTTCATATGCTCAGATATATATATATATATTTTTAATAGAACATAAGACAGGAGTTGTATACAAATATGAGTTTTATATTCACTTACCAGTCTTTAATGTTCTTGTGGCTTGTAGCTTTGTCCATCCACTTCTTGTGAATGATTACTTTTCTAGATCGTGTTATATGGCACTCTTCTCCATTGAATAGACATAACACAGATCCTTTCCTATAAAATGTTAGTGGACATATACCCGAGGGAATATACAATATATGGTTGAAGCAGGGGTTGTTGTCCAAAGTTCATAAGATCTCATCTATGCTAAAAAGAAAGTGGTTCTTTGATTACCTTAGCACAGATTTTATTTCTCATGTCTTATAGCAAACTTTATTTATATGACTGCACTCTAGCATGTGGATCAAGGCAAAGGTAACTTGTAACAAAAGACAGAGTGAATGATATTTGATACTTACAATTCTTCCCTGAATGAGCTGTGTCTTTTGCACAGGTTGAAGTTCATCATATGCCTTGCTTCATCTCTGATCTGAATTCATCTCTTGACTTACCCGAATTGGATTTGAGAACTTTCTGCAGGGGTTAGTCCAATACAATAACCAATGTCTACGCAAGCAATTTTTAGTTCAATAACCAAACTAAACTCCATGTTTAATTCAATTAAGGAAGACTGTTTAACCTAAGCACCACGCTTAATTTAAAAGCCTTTGGAAACACCCAATTGTAGCACTTCCAAACCAAAGCATACTATAGGAAACAAGGGTGACATGAAAGCATTATAGAGATTTACTCAATTAGAGACGAAAGAGCATGATCAAAAAATTGTTCCTACCATCATTTAACCTATCCACCCTAGCTTCCTATGTACCTTTCGTGTCGTTCCCCTTCTTGTTTCGGTACGTAGGTCGACATAGAGATTTTTGATGGAATTCCAAGATTTCACTCTGAACAAGTGCTACTTTGAGGCCTGTGACAAGTGATGCTTAGAAAAACTCTCCAATGGTCCACTTCTTCAAATTTAGGTTCTCTAGGGTGAGTCATTTGATTCCACAACCGCGAAAAAGTCTAGCTCGATTTTATCGCCGGATTGGAAACTTCTCTTCGTTTTGAGTTCACGCTGAAATCGGCACCAGCTGTCCCTAATGTCACATCCGGAAACATATATTAACAGTTGGGGAAGGCAATGTAATTGTTCCTACCATCATCTAACCTATCCACCCTAGCTTCCTATGTACCTTTCGTGCCGTTCCCCTTCGTGTTTCGGTACGTAGGTCGACATAGATATTTTCGATGGAATTCCAAGATTTCACTCTATACAAGTGCTACTTTGAGGCCTATGACAAGTGATTCTTAGAAAAACTCTCCAATGGTCCATTTCTTCAAATTTAGGTTCTCTAGAGTGAGTCATTTGATTCCATAACCACGAAAAAGTCTAGCTCGATTCTATGGCCGGATTGGAAACTTCTCTTTGTTTTGAGTTCATGCTGAAATCAGCGCCCAAAATCCCTAATGTCATATCCGGAAACATATATTAACGGTTGGGGAAGGCAATGTAATTGTTCCTACCATCATCTAACCTATCCACCCTAGCTTCCTATGTACCTTTCGTGTCGTTCTGCTTCTTGTTTCGGTACGTAGGTCGACATAGATATTTTTGATAGAATTCCAAGATTTCACTCTATACAAGTGCTACTTTGAGGCCTATGACAAGTGATTCTTAGAAAAACTCTCCAATGGTCCATTTCTTCAAATTTAGGTTCTCTAGAGTGAGTCATTTGATTCCATAACCACGAAAAAGTCTAGCTCGATTCTATGGCCGGATTGGAAACTTCTCTTTGTTTTGAGTTCATGCTGAAATCAGCGCCAGCAGTCCCTAATGTCATATCCGGAAACATATATTAACGGTTGGGGAAGGCAATGTAATTGTTCCTACCATCATCTAACCTATCCACCCTAGCTTCCTATGTACCTTTCGTGTCGCTCGCGCTTCTTGTTTTTTGATGCGTAGGTCGACATAGATATTTTTCATGGAATTCCAAGATTTCACTCTATACAAGTGCTACTTTGAGGCCTATGACAAGTGATTCTTAGAAAAACTCTACAATGGTCCACTTCTTGAAATTTAGGTTCTCTAGGGTGAGTCATTTGATTCAACAACCGTGAAAAAGTCTAGCTCGATTCTATGGCCAGATTGGAAACTTCTCTTCGTTTTGAGTTCACGCTGAAATCGGCTCCAGCTATCCCTAATGTCACATCCGGAAACATATATTAACGGTTGGGGAAGGCAATGTAATTGTTCCTACCATCATCTAACCTATCCACCCTAGCTTCCTATGTACCTTTCGTGCCGTTCCCTTTCTTGTTTCGGTACGTAGGTTGACATAGATATTTTCGATGGAATTCCAAGATTTCACTCTATACAAGTGCTACTTTGAGGCCAATGACAAGTGATGCTTAGAAAAACTCTCCAATGGTCCACTTCTTCAAATTTAGGTTCTCTATGGTGAGTCATTTGATTCCACAACCGCGAAAAAGTCTAGCTCGATTCTATGGCCGGATTGGAAAGTTCTCTTCGTTTTGAGTTCGCCCCGAAATCTGCTCCAGCAGTCCCTTGTGTCACATCCGGAAACATATATTAACGGTTGGGGAAGGCAATGTAATTGTTACTACCATCATCTAACCTATCCACCCTAGCCTCCTATGTACATTTCGTGCCGTTCCCCTTCTTGTTTCGGTACGTAGGTTGACATAGATATTTTCGATGGAATTCCAAGATTTCACTCTATACAAGTGCTACTTTGAGGCCAATGACAAGTGATGCTTAGAAAAACTCTCCAATGGTCCACTTCTTCAAATTTAGGTTCTCTATGGTGAGTCATTTGATTCCACAACCGCGAAAAAGTCTAGCTTGATTCTATATCCTGATTGGAAACTTCTCTTTGTTTTGAGTTCGCGCTGAAATCAGCTCCAGCAGTCCCTAATGTCATATCCGTAAACATATATTAACGGTTGGGGAAGGCAATGTAATTGTTCCTACCATCATCTAACCTATCCACCCTAGCTTCCTATGTACCTTTCGTGTCGTTCCGCTTCTTGTTTCATTACGTAGGTCGACTGTTGGCATTTGTTAAGTGCTAAAAGAATATGAAGGATTCTGCAAGTGCACAGAACACCTACCATTGTAGCTTTTCCCTAGGATGAGTATTCTAGAGTATCGTATCCACAGGGAAGCTTTGGCTAAAGAATTCTAATAAGTCACAATCATGTATCCACTAACTTAGCAAACCACTAGACTATAGTGAGGGGGATAATTGAAAGTAAATATCATAGCATAAAATAATAACCTACCTAAGATGTCAAAGAATAACTAAATTAAACAAGAGGTCAAAGAGAGAGATTAAGGTTCCTGGGTACTTGTCTATTACTTAGGTTCTATGATAGCAATCATACCATAACACTTCGGGACATCAGAACACTAGCCATAGAAAGAGATGAGAAGGGGGCTAGGAAGCTCCGACTACGGTCCTACAAACACCAACCCGAACGTGGTGGAATACGTCGGCCATTAGGGCTGTCACCACCTGGGGCTACCACAAACTATCCGTGGGGTTGGGTGCAATCTCAGGTAATCTATAGCGTAGACACCATGTCTATACTATCTATTACTACTCTAGCTACCATGAATAACTAGAGTCCTCAATACGAGCGGAGATCCCATGCAATAGCATAACAACTATACTTAACCATATATGTAAAACATGGAAGTAAATAGAGAAGATAAATATATGTATCATAAGTCTTGTAGAGAAGATACAAAGACATACCATACTCTGAAGACATCTCCAGAACAGGAGCATAGCTCCTCTCTCCTTTTACTCCTGATTAGATCTAAGTTAGATCTAATCTAGTTCTAATTACATGTCTAATCTACTTCTAATTACATGGCTAATCTTCTTCTAATCTACTTCTAATTCACTAATCCCAGAGAGAGGTTATCCTTACATTGGGACACCTCTACAACTGAGAGATAATAAATAGAATGAGATAGAATGAATTAGGGTTTAACCCTGGGGTCAGGGGGTCTTCTTATATAGGCCTTGGCGATGAACGATAGCCCTTGGATCAAACCGACCTTGGCAACGGTGTAGATACAACCTCAATGTCGGTGGTGAACCGCCATAGAAAGGAGAGGCTGACATGTGGGCCCAGCCTGGCGGCCGGCCTAGTTGGCACTGGCGGCCGCCAGGGTGGCATGCCACCTCAGCATCCCGTTCCTTCTGGTGTCCTCTGGTACCTTCTAGAATGTTTTAGTCCACTTTTCGGGTTGAGTTGCTTCACGGTCAAGTCTTGTCATCATATGTGAGATATATTCGAACTTTCTACATTCTTCTCTGCATTTATCTGTTAAGTCCCTGTAAAGTCATAAATTACCAAAGCTCGTAGAATTATGTTAGTTAGACCCCTAGTCTATGTTGATATTCAAAAAATGCCCTTTTTCCATGTTTAGTTGACTAGTAATATTATGCTATAACAGGTGTCAACATTGACATAGATATTTTCGATGGAATTCCAAGATTTCACTCTATACAAGTGCTAGTTTGAGGCATATGACAAGTGATTCTTAGAAAAACTCTCCAATGGTCTACTTCTTCAAATTTAGGTTCTCTAGGGTGAGTCATTTGATTCCACAACCGCGAAAAAGTCTAGCTCGATTCTATGGCCGGATTGGAAACTTCTCTTCGGTTTGAATTGCTACTGAAATCTGCTCCAAAGAAATCCCTAGTGTCACATCCGGAAACATATATTAACGGTTGGGGAAGGCGATGTAATTGTTCCTACCATCATCTAACCTATCCACCCTAGCTTCCTATGTACCTTTCGTGTCGTTCGCCTTCTTGTTTCGGTACGTAGGTCGACATAGAGATTTTCGATGGAATTCCAAGATTTCACTCTGAACAAGTGCTACTTTGAGGCCTGTGACAAGTGATGCTTAGAAAAACTCTCCAATGGTCCACTTCTTCAAATTTAGGTTCTCTAGGGTGAGTCATTTGATTCTACAACCGCGAAAAAGTCTAGCTCGATTTTATCGCTAGATTGGAAACTTCTCTTTGTTTTGAGTTCATGCTGAAATCGGCTCCAGCTGTCCCTAATGTCACATCCAGAAACATATATTAACGGTTGGGGAAGGCAATGTAATTGTTCCTACCATCATCTAACCTATCCACCCAAGCTTCCTATGTACCTTTCATGCCGTTCCCCTTCTTGTTTCGTGTAACACCCCTGGTGTTAAGTGTCATCTAAAAATGGTCATGACATCATATGCATTGCAAAGCATGCATGTTTGAATAACCTTCTATGCATTAAGTAAAATAAGTTTATTTTTTTGGCAATTGTTTGTGCTCAGGGGTTAGAGTGATTTAATGTTGATCCTATGATTTTGATCATAAGTATGTGGTTGGATGTTTGTTTTTATTTATATTAATTGATGGTTTGCAAATTTGATCAAATTCTACTTTGATTTGAGTTTCAAAAACCCTAATTTCCAAAACCCTTTTTTTTACCCCCTTTTCGTTATTTCAAAATCCGCGCAAAATTTGACAAAACTTCCAAAAGCTAGTTTGTAGATCTTGTTTAGTTGTACAAAAAAGAGGTGTACAAAGTTTTTCAAGTTTTTATATAAATTTTAAAGTAATTTTGAATTCAAATTTGTCCCTTTTTTGACCCCATTTCAAAAAGTCCAATTTCGAGACCGATTTTGAAAATGCTCCTTTTATGAAAAGTGTAGAGCTTGAAAAGTTGAGAAAATTTCATTCTTGGAGATTTTTGAGTTCAGTTCAAATTTTGGGAGAATTTGACGAAATTCAGCTGGTTAGGGTTTGAGTGCTACAGTACCGGGAGGGGGGGGAGAGATCTCGTCGGAGATCTTTCCGGCCGCCGTGGCCTTGGCCAACTTCCAGGCGCGCTCGAGCTTATCTCCTGCGTCGCGCTGGCAAGCTGGTAGCTGCGTGGCGATCGTCCAACGCTCGGCCGCCATATATAAGGAGCGCCGTCGTCGTCGTTTTTCCTCTGTTTTTCCCGTCACCGCCGTCGTAACCATCGTCGCCGACAGAATCCGCCACGCTCGCTTCACCTCTAACCAAACCATCTTGCCACCGTGTTCGCAACTTCGTTGCGCATCGTTTGAAGTAGCTCGCACCTGATCTCGTCGACGGAAGCACCTGCGCGCCGCCGTCTTCCCCAGGTCCGGTTGGAGCGCCGCCGCGCGTCACCTCGCCGTCGTGAGCTCGTTCCGGTGAGCTTCATGGCCAACCAGCTAGTGCTTGGGCATCGCATCGATGATGTGGTCATGGTCGGCTCGATCGTTTCTTGTTTGCCCCGCAGGAGTCACCGGAACGCGGACCTTGCCGCCGGAGAGCACCGCCACCGCCACTGTCATCGTCGTCGAGCCACCTCCGCTCGGTCCCCAACCCAACCATCTTGCCATTCAAGCCCGCGGTGAGCTCCTGGTCGTTCGTGTGCCCTTGGTTGGTCCGTGTCCGCGCTGTATCCGCCAGAACGCGCTTGCCGCCGACGAGCCTTGTCCCGCCGTCCTGATCCATTGCTGAGTTTGGCTTTGCTAGGGACTAGCAAAGGGTAAGCTTGGGGGAGCTTGTTGACACCTATTATAGCATAAATATATAGGCTTTCCAAAACTGAAATAAGGGCTTAAAATGAATATCATATATGTTGAGAGAAAAGGGAGATGAAAATTGGACATGTGTCCTACGGGCGAGTAGAGCCTACCTCCCTAAGAAAAAGAAAGAATAAAGGAGAGTTAAAAATGGACAAGTGTCCGCTGTAAACAATGGGTACTTAGATGCTCGCCTCTCCATAAAAAGAAAAATAAAGAAAGAGATACGACCCAAGTTCTCATAAAGTCTTCAGAACCCAAGAGAGAGATGATTCCTCAAGGAGCAAAAGTAGAATTAGGCTTTCCCCTCATTCATTCCATACACCTTACCATATTCCCTACCATATCCACTATATTCTTTCCACCATACACATGCACCACTTGATCAGTGTGACTTGTGACTTTGGATCCATTGTTTGAATTTACAATATATGCTTAGTAAGTTAATTTAGTTTCTCCCACCTATGAGCTCCAGATATAAACCTTAGATATAGGGTGAGAGAGAAGAAGGCATAGTGTTCTACTGCCTTATTCCAAAAATACCACATATTATGAGGGAAAGGCAACACAACACATTATTGCCTAGTGAGGATCCACAAATACCACAAATGAGAGGCTTGAAAGGGTCATACTAAGGAACTTTGAGTTTTATTTTGAAAACCTGCAAAAACTCTGGAATGATAGTTGAACAAAGAGTTTGAGACATGGTGCTTGACTTGATTATTCTATCTTTCAATTGCCCAAGATCCAAGAAAAGGCTATAAGCTCCATGGTTAAAGGTAATATGGGTAAGTTGAAGGTTGAAAAGGTTTATTCTAATCCAGAGGAGAAATTTGTTTGAAAGCATGTGTACTTTTGAGGCGTGAAAGCGTTGTAGCAACTCCCTCCATTGTTGATTTTGCCATTGCTTGTTGACACCTTTATAGCATAAATATATAGGCTTTTCAAAACTGAAATAAGGGCTTAAAATGAATATCAACATAGTATAGGGGCTTTAAGACATAATTCCACGAGTCTTGGTTGTTTGAAAGCATGTGTACTTTTGAGGCGTAGCAACTCCCGATCCATTGTTTGAAATATATAGTTTTTGGGGAGCTTGTTGACACCTATTATAGCATAAATATATAGGCTTTTCAAAACTGAAATAAGGGCTTAAAATGAATATCAACATAGTATAGGGGCTTTACTGACATAATTCCACGAGTCTTGGTGATTTATATATTTTCAGGGATTAAAAAGGAAAACGCCCAAGAGTTTGCAAGCCCTACGACATAAAGACGTATCCGTGAAGCAATCCAACTTGAAACCCACGTAAGAACATTCCGTAAGACACCGTAAGGCACGAGCCACAACCGGGGCCCACTGGCGGTGTGCCGGGGCGGCCGCCTAGTAGCAGGCGGCCGTGGCCGGCCGGGGGGCCCACCGTCGACCTCTGTTTCGAAGGTCGGTTCACAACCGCCATCAAGAAGAGATCTACACCGTTGCTCAAGGTCGGTTTGATCCAAGGGCTGTCGTGCATCGCCTAGGGCTATATAAGGAGACCCCCTGCCCCCAGGGTGAAACCCTGATTCATTCTAATTGATTCCATTCATATCTCTTGACCTGTTGGTCTTGGAGGTGTCCCAATGTGAGGACAACCTCTCCACTAGAGAATTAGGGCTAGACTCTTCAATGTAGTAGATTAGCAACTAGAGAGTTAGGGAGGGCGGAGCTATGCTCCGGTTCTGGAGGAATCTACAGAGTTTGGTATGTCTTGTATCCTTTCTTTGTAAGACATTATGATTTATATATTTATCTTCTCTATTTACTTTCATATTATATTTGGTTAAGTATAGTTGTTATGCTATTGCATGGGATCTCCGCTCGTATTGAGGACTCTAGTTATTCATGGTAGCTAGAGTAGTAATCGATAGTATAGACATGGTGTCTAGGCTATAGGTTACCTGAGGTTGCGCCCAATCCCACGGATAGTTGTGGTAGCCCCAGGGGTGACAGCCCTGTCAGGCCAATGTAATCCACCACGTTCGGGTTGGTGTTTCGTAGAGCTTTTGGCAGCCTTCTCCCGACTACCTTCTTCCCAGTCTTCCTCGAGAGTTGGGACGGACCTGCTGCTCCAAAGTGCATTAGTATGATTGCTATCATAGAACCTAAGTAATAGAGAAGTACATAGGAACCTAGATCTCTCCCGTTGTCTTCTCAACGTGCTACTACACATTTATCATTAGGAATTCTCTTGTGTGATTGATATTATTTATAACTCCTATCATTTACCATTTACCCCCTCACTTTAGTTAGTGGTTTGCTAAGTTAGTAGATGCATGATTGTGAGTTATTAGAATTCTTTAGCCAATGCTTCCCTGTGGATACGATACTCTAGAATACTCATCCTAGGGAAAAGCTACAATGGTAGGTGTTCTGTGCGCTTGCGGAATCCTTCATATTCTTTTAGCACTTAATAAATACCAACAAGCTTTTTGGCGATAAGAATTTAATAATGATCTTGATGTCTGCTAATTTATTGTATCATTAGCTTTAGTAGGATTACCCTTGTTCTGTTGAGTTGTGGAATAGACAGGACAAAAGATGTCGTTGCGATCTTCCGACAAGATTCCACAAGAAAAGAAAAAAAAAAGAAACATTGAAGAACCCAGGGTGCCTGACCATTCAAGATTCATCAAAATTGGAACCCTGCCATCTCAAAGGTATGTATTTAAATATATATATATATATAACCATGTATAGATTGAAAAAAAAAAAAAGTCACCCGTCACAAGACTTCAATTCACACATCTCAAGTGACGTACATAGAAGCTGCACATTATGGTAAGTATGATTAATAAAGGTGAGAAAGTCTTGCTCATGGACTATAAATTGATTGAGTAGTTATCATTCAATTTCTTGCATTGCATTGCCACACTTGATCAATTCATGCATTCACTCCACTTAGTTTATGCTTTCTCATAGTAGATCCATTGCATGTTTATTTCCGCGCATATATCCATATAGTTTGCATCCTTATCAAAAAAAAAAAAAAAAAAAAACTCTCACCATGATCATGCTCTGTTGTCTCTATTTGATTAAATCTCTAAAGTGCTATCATGCTACCCTTTTCTGCTATGGTGTGCTTTGGTTTGGAATATCTTCATACATCTCTTAAATGAAGCATGGTGCTTAGTTTAGGAGTGGTGATTTTTCTTCCATTGGCATTTAAATTAAGCGTGGTGCTTAGGTTAAAATGTCTTCCTAAATCAAATTGGACGTGGTGTCTAGGTTGATTTTTGAACCAATAGTATGTTGTAGTAGATGTTGGTATATTTTGTTGGACTAACCCTTGCGTAAAAACTCTCAAATCCAATTCGGGTAAGTCAAGAGATGAACTTAGATCGAGAGATGAGACAAGGCATATGATGAACTCTAACCTTGTGGAAAAGACACGACTCATTCATCATTGATGGAAGAATTGTAAGTATCAAATATCATTCACTCAGTCTTTTACTACAAGTTACCTTTGCCTTGATCCACATGCTAGAGTGCAGTCATATAAATAAAGTTTGCTATAAGACATGAGAAATAAAATTTGTGCTAAGAATAATCAAAGAACCATCTTTTTACTAGCATAGATGAAATCTTATGAATTTTTGGATAACAACCCCTGCTTCAACCATGTTGTATATTCCCTCGGGTATGTGTCCACTAATATTTTGCAGAAAAAGAGTCTATGTTATGTCTATTCGATGAAGAAGAGTGTCATACCACACGATCACAAAAAGTAATCACTCTAAAGAAGTGGATGGACAAAGCTACAGGCCATAAGAACATCAAAGACAGGTAAGTGAATATAACTCACATATTTATATACAACTTTTGTCTTATGTTCTAAAAGAAAAAAAAAAATATATATATATCTGAGCACATGATGGCTCATGGTAAAAAGTAACATGTTCCTAGGACAAGTTCCCTTCGGGTATTCTTTGTCACTAACCTTGCAGAAACAAAGGATGAACAATGTCTAAGGACATGGTGATTGCAACACACGATTAGGGACGGTCCAAAGATTCACACTTGAAGTGCTGAGTGACAGACGAAGGCTCAAGCATGGGGGAGGAAGGTCGACTCTTCTAAAGATCATCCGACATTACTCTTCCTCTACTCAAGCTCCCATCACTCTGACATGCTGGTTTGCAATCCCTTTACTCACAATTACTTTATCTCTCTAAAGTTTGAATGGTTAATAGATGTCATGCATAAAAATCAAACTTAAGATTTCATAAAATTTCCAACTAGAGAGAAAGTAATGGTGAGCATATAAAATATCCAATCAAAACTTCTTCTGGCATAAAAAGCAACCTTAAGCTCCATGACAGTTCTACCCTTCTTTACAAATTACTTGTATTCCTTCGGGTATCTGTTTGTCAACTAATATTACAGGAATAAAATCATGAGAGGAGCAAAAAGGTCCAAGCACAATTTAAAGACAAGAAAGAAAGGACGATGCAATAAAGGAGACAAGTGAAGAACAGGATACACAAGAGGCCAAATAAGGAAAGCTTCAAGCAAATGGAAAGATCCACCACGAGGTGTTACGGTGCCGGCATGCTCTAACAATTAAGGTAACATCTTGAGGTAAGTTGTCAATAAATAAGCTTTCCCTTAACTATGGCGTGTTTATAAACAAATAGCCAAACATGTTAGAGCAACACCCTTGCCTGATCCAACTTCATTAGCTCAACATGTTTCTTTAGTTGTTCCTACCACCATTCTTTTGATCTCTTAGTCCTCATCTTGTAAGCCAGAATATTGCTTACCTTGTTTTGGAAGAACATAATCATAATCATGCCTTTGGTGTTTAGATAAGAAAACCCTCCAAGAGTCAACGAGCTTGATTTGATTTGTCGAATGTTTTAATCACAAACAATCATGCTCAATCTTCTGATCTTGTCACCCAAGTTAGGTTAAAGAAAAGTATATAATAAATCAACTCTATCTTGTTTGATGTGCGTATGGTTAGAGAAGAATGAATGAAGTTTTGGTTCTGTTGGTGTTTTCCCACCAACAGCCCATGCACTTGATCTCTACCATGACTTTGCAAGCGGGACACACTTTTTGAGCAAAAAAGGTGGAGAAGCCTATCGGTCTCTCCAAAATTCAACAAGTGAATGTCTTGCAAGCATGCACACTAAACAAGACGCTGCCTACATCAATGCTTCAATCCAACTCATAAGGCAAAGAACATGGGTGATGCCATCCTTCACCATCTCAAGGAGCACAACCATCAAGATCAGATAATACACTCAAGGAAATAACAAGGTAAGAAGTCTCGTTCGAGAGGACTTAATACACTGAACCCTCACCGAAAAAGGTAAGATCGGTAGTTATCCATATTTACCTTATTGTGATGCATAATTATTTTCCTTTAGCATATTTACATTATAGCACAAGCCTTGCATTAGAAAAGAAAATATATATATTTGTTGGTTGCATATACTTTGAAAAACTCTAAGCCCCATGTGAGTAATTTTGTGGTGTGTAACAACCCATAATGATATTTATTGTGGTGGCATAAAAATAAAATAAATATGCATGCATCATTTTTCTTTGCATAGAAAATCCAAAAAAATATATCAAAGCAACTGAACTACTGTCTTAATAGAATTATCTTTGGCAACAAGAAGCTGAGTGGCTAAAACCACTAACGCTTAACTAGTTCCACTAGCTTTGTTGTTTATTTGAGTTCAGCAGGATTCAAGGAAGAGAGAGAGATGATAGGATGACACCATCGTCGTTGTCTACCTCTACTTCCACATCATCATCAAAGACTATGTCAACATCCAGCTTGGGGGAGGGCAACCCCCACGTATCCAGATAAGTATTCTTATACCTTATTTAATTTTAGCTAGATTTTTTTGCTTTATTAGAAAGAAATAAAAAGATGCATAACTAAGGAAATCAAATAAAAAGAGTCTATATAGTCTTTATTAAAGAGTCTTTATTAGAGTGTGAGAATAAAATAAACTCTGAAGATAATCTCTAGTCATGGAGATGATGAATAGTTGCTCCGTCGTAATTCCTTTCAAATACCTACCTTTCAAGCTTAATTTCTCTCGAGCTTTTAATGCAACTACTTTGACTTGAGATTTGCTCTGAACCTGAAACCTGTGGGTAGCAAATGCTTGCTCTAAAGTCTAGGTTATTGACGGATATGATATATGAGAGTCTGAGTTACTATTTATCTTACTCCTAGTGATACTTGATTTCTGGAGATTTATCTTTTGAAAATTAAAGTGCACATGATAAGTTCCTGTGTGACAAGAGTGTTGAACCTCCTACCACAGCCATATATACATGCTCTCTAGATTAGGAAAACCCTTTGACATATATATAGGCTGCTTGCTTTGCATTGAGTTTGTTCAATCTTTGTCGACCCTTAGAAACTTGTCATGCTGATCATGCACATTCCACTCCACTACACTCTATTCCACTTGCATTTATGCAACTTCTACCCTAGAAGTACGCATCCACAAAGCATCCACCAAATATCCACCAAAAATGTTCTACTCCTACCCTAGGAGAGAGCAACAAAAAAAATATTCCCCACACATATACACTTAGCCTACATTTCATAAAAGCTCCTTTATCCTTGTTTTTATCTCTCTACAAGTTTATTGCAAAAGAAGGCTTGGGTTGTATAGTCGAAAAAAAAAAAAAAAAAAATGTTGAGAGAAAAGGGAGATGAAAAATGGACATGTGTCCTACGGGCGAGTAGAGCCTACCTCCCTAAGAAAAAGAAAGAATAAAGGAGAGTTAAAAATGGACAAGTGTCCGCTGTAAACAATGGGTACTTAGATGCTCGCCTCTCCATAAAAAGAAAAATAAAGAAAGAGATACGACCCAAGTTCTCATAAAGTCTTCAGAACCCAAGAGAGAGATGATTCCTCAAGGAGCAAAAGTAGAATTAGGCTTTCCCCTCATTCATTCCATACACCTTACCATATTCCCTACCATATCCACTATATTCTTTCCACCATACACATGCACCACTTGATCAGTGTGACTTATGACTTTGGATCCATTGTTTGAATTTACAATATATGCTTAGTAAGTTAATTTAGTTTCTCCCACCTATGAGCTCCAGATATAAACCTTAGATATAGGGTGAGAGAGAAGAAGGCATAGTGTTCTACTGCCTTATTCCAAAAATACCACATATTATGAGGGAAAGGCAACACAACACATTATTGCCTAGTGAGGATCCACAAATACCACAAATGAGAGGCTTGAAAGGGTCATACTAAGGAACTTTGAGTTTTATTTTGAAAACCTGCAAAAACTCTGGAATGATAGTTGAACAAAGAGTTTGAGACATGGTGCTTGACTTGATTATTCTATCTTTCAATTGCCCAAGATCCAAGAAAAGGCTATAAGCTCCATGGTTAAAGGTAATATGGGTAAGTTGAAGGTTGAAAAGGTTTATTCTAATCCAGAGGAGAAATTTGTTTGAAAGCATGTGTACTTTTGAGGCGTGAAAGCGTTGTAGCAACTCCTGATCCATTGCTGAGTTTGGCTTTGCTAGGGACTAGCAAAGGGTAAGCTTGGGGGAGCTTGTTGACACCTATTATAGCATAAATATATAGGCTTTTCAAAACTGAAATAAGGGCTTAAAATGAATATCAACATAGTATAGGGGCTTTACTGACATAATTCCACGAGTCTTGGTGATTTATATATTTTTAGGGATTAAACAGGAAAACGCCCAAGAGTTTGCAAGCCCTACGACATAAAGACGTATCCGTGAAGCAATCCAACTTGAAACCCACGTAAGAACATTCCAGAAGACACCAGAAGGCACGAGCCACAAACTGGGGCCCACCTGGCAGTGTGCCAGGGCGGCCGCCCTAGTAGCAGGCGGCGGCCGTGGCCGTGGGGCCCACTGTCAGCCTCTGTTTCGAAGGTCGGTTCACAACCGCCATCAAGAAGAGATCTACACCGTTGCTCAAGGTCGGTTTGATCCAAGGGCTGTCGTGCATCGCCTAGGGCTATATAAGGAGACCCCCTGCCCCCAGGGTGAAACCCTAATTCATTCTAATTGATTCCATTCATATCTCTTGACCTGTTGGTCTTGGAGGTGTCCCAATGTGAGGACAACCTCTCCACTAGAGAATTAGGGCTAGACTCTTCAATGTAGTAGATTAGCAACTAGAGAGTTAGGGAGAGCGGAGCTATGCTCCGGTTCTGGAGGAATCTACAGAGTTTGGTATGTCTTGTATCCTTTCTTTGTAAGACATTATGATTTATATATTTATCTTCTCTATTTACTTTCATATTATATTTGGTTAAGTATAGTTGTTATGCTATTGCATGGGATCTCCGCTCGTATTGAGGACTCTAGTTATTCATGGTAGCTAGAGTAGTAATCGATAGTATAGACATGGTGTCTAGGCTATAGGTTACCTGAGGTTGCGCCCAATCCCACGGATAGTTGTGGTAGCCCCAGGGGTGACAGCCCTGTCAGGCCAATGTAATCCACCACGTTCGGGTTGGTGTTTCGTAGA
The DNA here is from genome assembly GCA_015847255.1 of Hyparrhenia diplandra. NCBI lineage: Eukaryota > Viridiplantae > Streptophyta > Magnoliopsida > Poales > Poaceae > Hyparrhenia > Hyparrhenia diplandra. The sequence goes on along the minus strand of JADLZK010005575.1, from coordinate 46,300 downwards.
GCTTTTGGCAGCCTTCTCCCGACTACCTTCTTCCCAGTCTTCCTCGAGAGTTGGGACGGACCTGCTGCTCCAAAGTGCATTAGTATGATTGCTATCATAGAACCTAAGTAATAGAGAAGTACATAGGAACCTAGATTCTCCCGTTGTCTTCTCAACGTGCTACTACACATTTATCATTAGGAATTCTCTTGTGTGATTGATATTATTTATAACTCCTATCATTTACCATTTACCCCCTCACTTTAGTTAGTGGTTTGCTAAGTTAGTAGATGCATGATTGTGAGTTATTAGAATTCTTTAGCCAATGCTTCCTGTGGATACGATACTCTAGAATACTCATCCTAGGGAAAAACTACAATGGTAGGTGTTACGTGGCGCTTATGAATCCTTCATATTCTTTTAGCACTTAATAAATACCAACAGTGGGCATGTCCGATAGGGACCGACTTAGGTTCGTTCGAGTTAGGGGAAATGGTCGCTGAGTGCCCCGGAGCTGTTGGTGTGCTCGTCTTCGCCGGAAAAGCTCCAAAGTGAGTGTCTCGTGCCGCCTTGCCGCGCCGCCGCGCGGCGGCGTGCCAGCGTCCGTTTGTCGTCACATCGGTTGCTTAGAATGATGCGCGGTGTTATCTTTGAGTCGATAGGTCTAGGCCTCGCCGTCGGGGACCTCGCCGCGGGCGGGAACGGCCGGCAAAGCCGCGTCCGCCGCGCGTCGGCGCTGGCGCCTCGTTCCTCTGACCGGCCCAGGACCCGCTTCGTGCGCCGGCATCGCGGATGGGCGGTCGGTTGCACTTTGGGCGTGCGTGCGGGCCAGTTTCAGCCCATTGACCGATTTCTCTTTAAAACTGTTTTTTTCGATTTTATTCAAATTTGAATAGTGCCAAAACTTGCAAAATTCGTAGAAAATTTGAAAATAGTTTCAATAATTCTGAAACTTTTTGAAGAGTCTTCTTATGAGTATATGAATCCATGAAAAATTTGAAACTTTGATTTTGAGTAGTTCTTGCATGATTTAAAAATACAAATTTTAATTGAAAAATGCATCTTCCATGATTTTTAGAAAATAAAATATTTATTCAAAATTCATGAAAATTTATTTGGTGCTGTTTTATGATGTGACCTACTTGTATAAAAAAAGTTTGGGACCTTTTTGAGATATTTAATTTATTTTATATTTTATGCTTTATTTGTTTAATTAGAAAAAGTGAGTAATTAGAGTAAAATGACCTAGGTTTGATGTGTGATTTGGGATTGTTTTGTGAAATTTGGATCATACCACAATCAAATGGTCCTTGAGAACTCCTTAGGCAATGGTGATGATATCTTGTAGAGTAGTTCAACAAGTTGGTTTTGTTGGGTTGCAACTTTATCGTGAAGGAAAGTTGTACTCAAGTGTTTATCATTTCATGCATCAAATGAGCATCATATTTAAATTCCATCATGTTGAGGCATACCTTATTTTGTGTAGAGAACGTGAACGAGAATTTCAAGGTTGAGGAGATTACTGAGGAGGTTCAGTGTCCAGTTGAAGGGGGGTTTGATATTTGTGGAACTGAGCCCGAACCAGCTTTCGTCGTCTACCAAGGCAAGCCCCGGATGCATTAAACCCTTCCTTGTGTTTACAAATTTTTATATCACATATGTTAATGATATGTGCATTAAGTAATTAGGAGTTGAGTGTTAACCTAATTGCTGCATAACCAACCTTGATTACTTGAAGATCATCCTTGTTAACCTTTTTATTTAAAAAGATGCTTAGTTTGCTTAGCCTTGCTTAATATGAGATAGGCTTTACAAAACAAAGGTGTTTTCAATGTTGAGAATGGAATATCTTTTTGGAAAAGAAAGAAGTAGTGTTAATAAGAGACTGGACGGGACGTAGGTTAATAGCCGGCAGGATTTCATAGTTGTGCTGGTCCCGTCTGTGTCGGTTAAGGACCGTTCGTTGTAGGCCTGTAAGTTCGGGACTGTTGAACGCATGTTGCGCCCGAGGCCTTCTTGGGCGAGGGCACGATGACCTGGGTGTCACCCTAGGTCAGTCGACACTAACTGACCGCATGCCCTGGTAAGCCTGATCTCGGGGGTGTGCCAAATCGGGAACGGACAACCGCGCACTGGGAGTGGAGAGATGGCGGGAGTAGTGTGTACCCACTCTACTGGTCAAACTGTCATTAGGACGGGGTAGGGAGGTGGAGTACCTTGCTCTCGGGTGGCGATGGACCCAGTCCCGTTTTGGACGATCTGAGTGAGGGTTGATATATGCAAGCTTAAGTGCTACATATGTCGTGTGGTTAGGGATCCCCAGCTGGGTTATAACCGGTTCGCGAATCGCCGTGCTTCTCAGAGAAGGAGACCCGTGCTTCCGACCATACATCGTAGTTAAGTGATGTAATGAATGAGTTCTTGGAAAGAAAATTTGAAAGGACTAAGAAGTGTTTGATCTAGTATAGGATCACCTAGATTGTATGATATAAGAATATGAGCTAAAAGATTGAAAGTAAGGATCCACTCTTAGTAAGCTTTTCTGCAAAAGAGTCCTTGATTCTTGCTAAGACCTTACCTTGATTCCCTAAGCCTGCATTCCTGAGTCTTCTCCTCTTTTCTTTCCGGTTAAGTCTTGTTGAGTACTCCCGTACTCAGGGTTCTTTGACCCTTGTTGCAGGAGAAGGTCATGAGCAGATGTGCTTTGGTCCCTGCTGCATGATAGTCTTTCAGATGGACGAGGATGAGGAGTAGAGAGGTGATCCTAGGGCAGGGTCTATTGTTTAAAGTTTTGTATAAAGCTACTCCAGTACTACACTTAAGTTTGAAAGGTTTGAAACTGTTGGTTTGTAAAATTATATTATGTAATCCTTCCGCACTTTTACTCTGATATATTTGAATAAACTGTTGTAAATGCTGCAATGACTCGTTAATGAGATCCTGTTCGGAAAGATCAATAGTGCTTCTTGAGTTATTAGGTACATGTGCATTGTTATCAGAGGTTTTTGAGACAATGATAAGTGCATGTGGGCCTTATAATTTAGGAGGTGCTGTTACATTTCGGTACGTAGGTTGACATAGATATTTTCGATGGAATTCCAAGATTTCACTCTATACAAGTGCTACTTTTGAGGCCTATGACAAGTGATTCTTAGAAAAAACCCTCCAATGGTCCACTTCTTCAAATTTAGGTTCTCTAGGGTGAGTCATTTGATTCCACAACCGCGAAAAGTCGAGATCGATTCTATGGCCGGATTGGAAACTTCTCTTCGTTTTGAGTTCCCGCTGAAATCGGCTCCAAAGAGTCCCCTAATGTCACATCCGAAACATATATTAACGGTTGGGGAAGGCAATGTAATTGTTCCTACCATCATCTAACCTATCCACCCTAGCTTCCTATGTACCTTTCGTGTCGTTCCCCTTCTTGTTTCGGTACGTAGGTCGACATAGATATTTTCGATGGAATTCCAAGATTTCACTCTATACAAGTGCTACTTTGAGGCCTATGACAAGTGATTCTTAGAAAAACTCTCCAATGGTCCACTTCTTCAAATTTAGGTTCTCTAGGGTGAGTCATTTGATTCCACAACCGCAAAAAAAGTCTAGCTCAATTCTATGGCCGGATTGGAAACTTCTCTTCGTTTTGAGTTCACGCTGAAATCTGCTCCAGCAGTCCCTAATGTCACATCCGGAAACATATATTAACGGTTGGGGAAGGCAATGTAATTGTTCCTACCATCATCTAACCTATCCACCCTAGCTTCCTATGTACCTTTCGTGTCGTTCCCCTTCTTGTTTCGGTACGTAGGTCGACATAGATATTTTCGATGGAATTCCAAGATTTCACTCTAAACAAGTGCTACTTTGAGGCCTATGACAAGTGATTCTTAGAAAAACTCTCCAATGGTCCACTTCTTCAAATTTAGGTTCTCTAGGGTGAGTCATTTGATTCCACAACCGCGAAAAAGTCTAGCTCGATTCTATGGCCGGATTGGAAACTTCTCTTCGTTTTGAGTTCGCGCTGAAATCTGCTCCAGCAGTCCCTAGTGTCACATCCGGAAACATATATTAACGGTTGGGGAAGGCAATGTAATTGTTCCTACCATCATCTAACCTATCCACCCTAGCTTCCTATGTACCTTTCGTGTCGTTCCCCTTCTTGTTTCGGTACGTAGGTCGACATAGAGATTTTCGATGGAATTCCAAGATTTCACTCTAAACAAGTGCTACTTTGAGGCCTATGACAAGTGATGCTTAGAAAAACTCTCCAATGGTCCACTTCTTCAAATTTAGGTTCTCTAGGGTGAGTCATTTGATTCCACAACCGCAAAAAATTCTAGCTCGATTTTATCGCCAGATTGGAAACTTCTCTTTGTTTTGAGTTCACGCTGAAATCGGCTCCAGCTGTCCCTAACGTCACATCCGGAAACATATATTAACGGTTGGGGAAGGCAATGTAATTGTTCCTACCATCATCTAACCTATCCACCCTAGCTTCCTATGTACCTTTCGTGTCGTTCCCCTTCTTGTTTCGGTACGTAGGTTGACATAGATATTTTCGATGGAATTCCAAGATTTCACTCTATACAAGTGCTACTTTGAGGCCTATGACAAGTGATTCTTAGAAAAACTCTCCAATGGTCCACTTCTTCAAATTTAGGTTCTCTAGGGTGAGTCATTTGATTCCACAACCGCGAAAAAGTCTAGCTCGATTCTATGGCCGGATTGGAAACTTCTCTTCGTTTTGAGTTCGCGCTGAAATCGTCTCCAGCAGTCCCTAGTGTCACATCCGAAACATATATTAACGGTTGGGGAAGGCAATGTAATTGTTCCTACCATCATCTAACCTATCCACCCTAGCTTCCTATGTACCTTTCGTGTCGTTCCCCTTCTTGTTTCGATACGTAGGTCGACATAGAGATTTTCGATGGAATTCCAAGATTTCACTCTGAACAAGTGCTACTTTGAGGCCTATGACAAGTGATGCTTAGAAAAACTCTCCAATGGTCCACTTCTTCAAATTTAGGTTCTCTAGGGTGAGTCATTTGATTCCACAACCGCAAAAAAGTCTAGCTCGATTCTATGGCCGGATTGGAAACTTCTCTTCGTTTTGAGTTCGCGCTGAAATCGTCTCCAGCAGTCCCTAATGTCACATCCGGAAACATATATTAACGGTTGGGGAAGGCAATGTAATTGTTCCTACCATCATCTAACCTATCCACCCTAGCTTCCTATGTACCTTTCGTGTCGTTCCCCTTCTTGTTTCGGTACGTAGGTCGACATAGAGATTTTCGATGGAATTCCAAGATTTCACTCTAAACAAGTGCTACTTTGAGGCCTATGACAAGTGATTCTTAGAAAAACTCTCCAATGGTCCACTTCTTCAAATTTAGGTTCTCTAGGGTGAGTCATTTGATTCCACAACCGCGAAAAAAAGTCTAGCTCGATTCTATGGCCGGATTGGAAACTTCTCTTTCGTTTTGAGTTCACGCTGAAATCGCTCCAAAGCAGTCCCTAATGTCACATCCGAAACATATATTAACGGTTGGGGAAGGCAATGTAATTGTTCCTACCATCATCAACCTATCCACCCTAGCTTCCTATGTACCTTTCGTGTCGTTCCCCCTCTTGTTTCGATGCACGTAGGTCGACATAGATATTTTCGATGGAATTCCAAGATTTCACTCTAACACAAGTGCTACTTTGAGGCCTATGACAAGTGATGCTTAGAAAAACTCTCCAATGGTCCACTTCTTCAAATTTAGGTTCTCTAGGGTGAGTCATTTGATTCCACAACCGCGAAAAAGTCTAGCTCGATTTTATCGCCAGATTGGAAACTTCTCTTTGTTTTGAGTTCACGCTGAAATCGGCTCCAGCTGTCCCTAACGTCACATCCGGAAACATATATTAACGGTTGGGGAAGGCAATGTAATTGTTCCTACCATCATCTAACCTATCCACCCTAGCTTCCTATGTACCTTTCGTGTCGTTCCCCTTCTTGTTTCGGTACGTAGGTCGACATAGATATTTTCGATGGAATTCCAAGATTTCACTCTATACAAGTGCTACTTTGAGGCCTATGACAAGTGATTCTTAGAAAAACTCTCCAATGGTCCACTTCTTCAAATTTAGGTTCTCTAGGGTGAGTCATTTGATTCCACAACCGCGAAAAAAAGTCTAGCTCGATTCTATGGCCGAATTGGAAACTTCTCTTCGTTTTGAGTTCACGCTGAAATCGGCTCCAGCAGTCCCTAATGTCACATCCGGAAACATATATTAACGGTTGGGGAAGGCAATGTAATTGTTCCTACCATCATCTAACCTATCCACCCTAGCTTCCTATGTACCTTTCGTGTCGTTCCCCTTCTTGTTTCGATACGTAGGTCGACATAGAGATTTTCGATGGAATTCCAAGATTTCACTCTGAACAAGTGCTACTTTGAGGCCTATGACAAGTGATGCTTAGAAAAACTCTCCAATGGTCCACTTCTTCAAATTTAGGTTCTCTAGGGTGAGTCATTTGATTCCACAACCGCAAAAAAGTCTAGCTCGATTCTATGGCCGGATTGGAAACTTCTCTTCGTTTTGAGTTCGCGCTGAAATCTGCTCCAGCAGTCCCTAGTGTCACATCCGGAAACATATATTAACGGTTGGGGAAGGCAATGTAATTGTTCCTACCATCATCTAACCTATCCACCCTAGCTTCCTATGTACCTTTCGTGTCGCTCCCCTTCTTGTTTCGGCACGTAGGTCGACATATAGATATTTTCGATGGAATTCCAAGATTTCACTCTGAACAAGTGCTACTTTGAGGCCTATGACAAGTGATTCTTAGAAAAACTCTCCAATGGTCCACTTCTTCAAATTTAGGTTCTCTAGGGTGAGTCATTTGATTCCACAACCGCAAAAAAGTCTAGCTCGATTCTATGGCCGGATTGGAAACTTCTCTTCGTTTTGAGTTCGCGCTGAAATCTACTCCAGCAGTCCCTAGTGTCACATCCAGAAACATATATTAACGGTTGCGCAACGCAATGTAATTGTTCCTACCATCATCTAACCTATCCACCCTAGTTTCCTATGTACCTTTCGTGCCGTTCCCCTTCTTGTTTCAGTACGTAGGTCGACATAGATATTTTCGATGGAATTCCAAGATTTCACTCTAAACAAGTGCTACTTTGAGGCCTGTGACAAGTGATGCTTAGAAAAACTCTCCAATGGTCCACTTCTTCAAATTTAGGTTCTCTAGGGTGAGTCATTTGATTCCACAACCGCGAAAAAAGTCTAGCTCGATTTTATCGCCGGATTGGAAACTTCTCTTTGTTTTGAGTTCACGCTGAAATCGGCTCCAGCAGTCCCCCTAATGTCACATCCGAAACATATATTAACGGTTGGGGAAGGCAATGTAATTGTTCCTACCATCATCTAACCTATCCACCCTAGCTTCCTATGTACCTTTCGTGTCGCTTCCCCTTCTTGTTTCGATACGTAGGTCGACATAGATATTTTTTTTCGATGGAATTCCAAGATTTCACTCTATACAAGTGCTACTTTGAGGCCTATGACAAGTGATTCTTAGAAAAACTCTCCAATGGTCCACTTCTTCAAATTTAGGTTCTCTAGGGTGAGTCATTTGATTCCACAACCGCGAAAAAGTCTAGCTCGATTCTATGGCCGGATTGGAAACTTCTCTTCGTTTTGAGTTCGCGCTGAAATCGGCTCCAGCAGTCCCTAATGTCACATCCGGAAACATATATTAACGGTTGGGGAAGGCAATGTAATTGTTCCTACCATCATCTAACCTATCCACCCTAGCTTCCTATGTACCTTTCGTGTCGTTCCCCTTCTTGTTTCGGTACGTAGGTCGACATAGAGATTTTTGATGGAATTCCAAGATTTCACTCTATACAAGTGCTACTTTGAGGCCTATGACAAGTGATGCTTAGAAAAACTCTCCAATGGTCCACTTCTTCAAATTTAGGTTCTCTAGGGTGAGTCATTTGATTCCACAACCGCAAAAAAGTCTAGCTCGATTCTATGGCCGGATTGGAAACTTCTCTTCGTTTTGAGTTCGCGCTAAAATCTGCTCCAGCAGTCCCTAGTGTCACATCCAGAAACATATATTAACGGTTGGGGAACGCAATGTAATTGTTCCTACCATCATCTAACCTATCCACCCTAGCTTCCTATGTACCTTTCGTGCCGTTCCCCTTCTTGTTTCGGTACGTAGGTCGACATAGATATTTTCGATGGAATTCCAAGATTTCACTCTAAACAAGTGCTACTTTGAGGCCTATGACAAGTGATTCTTAGAAAAACTCTCCAATGGTCCACTTCTTCAAATTTAGGTTCTCTAGGGTGAGTCATTTGATTCCACAACCGCGAAAAAGTCTAGCTCGATTCTATGGCCGGATTGGAAACTTCTCTTCGTTTTGAGTTCACGCTGAAATCGGCTCCAAAGAGTCCCTAATGTCACATCCGAAACATATATTAACGGTTGGGGAAGGCAATGTAATTGTTCCTACCATCATCTAACCTATCCACCCTAGCTTCCTATGTACCTTTCGTGTCGTCTCCCTTCTTGTTTCGATACGTAGGTCGACATAGAGATTTTTCGATGGAATTCCAAGATTTCACTCTATACAAGTGCTACTTTTGAGGCCTATGACAAGTGATGCTTAGAAAAACTCTCCAATGGTCCACTTCTTCAAATTTAGGTTCTCTAGGGTGAGTCATTTGATTCCACAACCGCAAAAACGTCTAGCTCGATTTTATCGCCGGATTGGAAACTTCTATTCGTTTTGAGTTCACGCTGAAATCGGCTCCTACTGTCCCTAATGTCACATCCGGAAACATATATTAACGGTTGGGGAAGGCAATGTAATTGTTCCTACCATCATCTAACCTATCCACCCTAGCTTCCTATGTACCTTTCGTGTCGTTCCCCTTCTTGTTTCGGTACGTAGGTCGACATAGATATTTTCGATGGAATTCCAAGATTTCACTCTATACAAGTGCTACTTTGAGGCCTATGACAAGTGATTCTTAGAAAAACTCTCCAATGGTCCACTTCTTCAAATTTAGGTTCTCTAGGGTGAGTCATTTGATTCCACAACCGCGAAAAAGTCTAGCTCGATTCTATGGCCGGATTGGAAACTTCTCTTCGTTTTGAGTTCGCGCTGAAATCGGCTCCAGCAGTCCCTAATGTCACATCCGGAAACATATATTAACGGTTGGGGAAGGCAATGTAATTGTTCCTACCATCATCTAACCTATCCACCCTAGCTTCCTATGTACCTTTCGTGTCGTTCCCCCCCTTGTTTCGACGTAGGTCGACATAGATATTTTTTCGATGGAATTCCAAGATTTCACTCTAAACAAGTGCTACTTTGAGGCCTATGACAAGTGATGCTTAGAAAAACTCTCCAATGGTCCACTTCTTCAAATTTAGGTTCTCTAGGGTGAGTCATTTGATTCCACAACCGCGAAAAAAGTCTAGCTCGATTCTATGGCCGGATTGGAAACTTCTCTTCGTTTTGAGTTCGCGCTGAAATCGGCTCCAAAGCAGTCCCTAGTGTCACATCCGAAACATATATTAACGGTTGGGGAAGGCAATGTAATTGTTCCTACCATCATCTAACCTATCCACCCTAGCTTCCTATGTACCTTTCGTGTCGTTCCCCTTCTTGTTTCGGTACGTAGGTCGACATAGATATTTTCGATGGAATTCCAAGATTTCACTCTAAACAAGTGCTACTTTGAGGCCTATGACAAGTGACTCTTAGAAAAACTCTCCAATGGTCCACTTCTTCAAATTTAGGTTCTCTAGGGTGAGTCATTTGATTCCACAACCGCGAAAAAGTCTAGCTCGATAATATGGCCGGCTTGGAAACTTCTCTTCATTTTTAAGTTCGCGCTAAAATCGGCTCCAGCAGTCCCTAATGTCACATCCGGAAACATATATTAACGGTTGGGGAAGGCAATGTAATTGTTCCTACCATCATCTAACCTATCCACCCTAGCTTCCTATGTACCTTTCGTGTCGTTCCCCTTCTTGTTTCGGTACGTAGGTCGACATAGAGATTTTCGATGGAATTCCAAGATTTCACTCTAAACAAGTGCTACTTTGAGGCCTATGACAAGTGATGCTTAGAAAAACTCTCCAATGGTCCACTTCTTCAAATTTAGGTTCTCTAGGGTGAGTCATTTGATTCCACAACCGCGAAAAAGTCTAGCTCGATTCTATGGCCGGATTGGAAACTTCTCTTCGTTTTGAGTTCACGCTGAAATCGGCTCCAGCAGTCCCTAATGTCACATCCAGAAACATATATTAACGGTTGGGGAAGGCAATGTAATTGTTCCTACCATCATCTAACCTATCCACCCTAGCTTCCTATGTACCTTTCGTGTCGCTCCCCTTCTTGTTTCGGTACGTAGGTCGACATAGATATTTTCGATGGAATTCCAAGATTTCACTCTATACAAGTGCTACTTTGAGGCCTATGACAAGTGATTCTTAGAAAAACTCTCCAATGGTCCACTTCTTCAAATTTAGGTTCTCTAGGGTGAGTCATTTGATTCCACAACCGCGAAAAAGTCTAGCTCGATTCTATGGCCGGATTGGAAACTTCTCTTCGTTTTGAGTTCGCGCTGAAATCGGCTCCAGCAGTCCCTAATGTCACATCCGGAAACATATATTAACGGTTGGGGAAGGCAATGTAATTGTTCCTACCATCATCTAACCTATCCACCCTAGCTTCCTATGTACCTTTCGTGCCGTTCCCTTCTTTTTTCGGTACGTAGGTCGACATAGATATTTTTTATGGAATTCCAAGATTTCACTCTAAACAAGTGCTACTTTGAGGCCTATGACAAGTGATGCTTAGAAAAAAAACTCTCCAATGGTCCACTTCTTCAAATTTAGGTTCTCTAGGGTGAGTCATTTGATTCCACAACCGCGAAAAAAGTCTAGCTCGATTCTATGGCCGGATTGGAAACTTCTCTTCGTTTTGAGTTCACGCTGAAATCGGCTCCAGCAGTCCCTAATGTCACATCCGAAACATATATTAACGGTTGGGGAAGGCAATGTAATTGTTCCTACCATCATCTAACCTATCCACCCTAGCTTCCTATGTACCTTTCGTGTCGTTCCCTTTCTTGTTTCGATGCGTAGGTCGACATAGAGATTTTTTCGATGGAATTCCAAGATTTCACTCTAAACAAGTGCTACTTTGAGGCCTATGACAAGTGATTCTTAGAAAAACTCTCCAATGGTCCACTTCTTCAAATTTAGGTTCTCTAGGGTGAGTCATTTAATTCCACAACCGCAAAAAAGTCTCGCTCGATTCTATGGCCGGATTGGAAACTTCTCTTCGTTTTGAGTTCACGCTGAAATCGGCTCCAAAGCAGTCCCCTAATGTCACATCCGAAACATATATTAACGGTTGGGGAAGGCAATGTAATTGTTCCTACCATCATCTAACCTATCCACCCTAGCTTCCTATGTACCTTTCGTGTCGTTCCCCTTCTTGTTTCGATGCGTAGGTCGACATAGAGATTTTTTCGATGGAATTCCAAGATTTCACTCTAAACAAGTGCTACTTTGAGGCCTATGACAAGTGATGCTTAGAAAAACTCTCTAATGGTCCACTTCTTTAAATTTAGGTTCTCTAGGGTGAGTCATTGGATTCCACAACCGCGAAAAAGTCTAGCTCGACTCTATGGCCGAATTGGAAACTTCTCTTCGTTTTGAGTTCGCGCTGAAATCGGCTCCAGCAGTCCCTAATGTCACATCCGGAAACATATATTAACGGTTGGGGAAGGCAATGTAATTGTTCCTACCATCATCTAACCTATCCACCCTAGCTTCCTATGTACCTTTCGTGTCGCTCCCCTTCTTGTTTCGGTACGTAGGTCGACATAGATATTTTCGATGGAATTCCAAGATTTCACTCTATACAAGTGCTACTTTGAGGCCTATGACAAGTGATTCTTAGAAAAACTCTCCAATGGTCCACTTCTTCAAATTTAGGTTCTCTAGGGTGAGTCATTTGATTCCACAACCGCGAAAAAGTCTAGCTCGATTCTATGGCCGAATTGGAAACTTCTCTTCGTTTTGAGTTCACGCTGAAATCGGCTCCAAAGCAGTCCCTAATGTCACATCCAGAAACATATATTAACGGTTGGGGAAGGCAATGTAATTGTTCCTACCATCATCTAACCTATCCACCCTAGCTTCCTATGTACCTTTCGTGTCGTTCCCCTTCTTGTTTCGGTACGTAGGTCGACATAGATATTTTCGATGGAATTCCAAGATTTCACTCTAAACAAGTGCTACTTTGAGGCCTATGACAAGTGATGCTTAGAAAAACTCTCCAATGGTCCACTTCTTCAAATTTAGGTTCTCTAGGGTGAGTCATTGGATTCCACAACCGCGAAAAAGTCTAGCTCGACTATATGGCCGAATTGGAAACTTCTCTTCGTTTTGAGTTCGCGCTGAAATCGTCTCCAGCAGTCCCTAATGTCACATCCGGAAACATATATTAACGGTTGGGGAAGGCAATGTAATTGTTCCTACCATCATCTAACCTATCCACCCTAGCTTCCTATGTACCTTTCGTGTCGTTCCCCTTCTTGTTTCGGTACGTAGGTCGACATAGATATTTTCGATGGAATTCCAAGATTTCACTCTAAACAAGTGCTACTTTGAGGCCTATGACAAGTGATTCTTAGAAAAACTCTCCAATGGTCCACTTCTTCAAATTTAGGTTCTCTAGGGTGAGTCATTTGATTCCACAACCGCAAAAAAGTCTAGCTCGATTCTATCGCCGGATTCGAAACTTCTCTTCGTTTTGAGTTCGCGCTGAAATCGGCTCCAGCAGTCCCTAATGTCACATCCGAAACATATATTAACGGTTGGGGAAGGCAATGTAATTGTTCCTACCATCATCTAACCTATCCACCCTAGCTTCCTATGTACCTTTCGTGTCGTTCCCCTTCTTGTTTCGGTACGTAGGTCGACATAGAGATTTTCGATGGAATTCCAAGATTTCACTCTGAACAAGTGCTACTTTGAGGCCTATGACAAGTGATGCTTAGAAAAACTCTCCAATGGTCCACTTCTTCAAATTTAGGTTCTCTAGGGTGAGTCATTTGATTCCACAACCGCGAAAAAGTCTAGCTCGATTCTATGGCCGGATTGGAAACTTCTCTTCGTTTTGAGTTCACGCTGAAATCAGCTCCAGCTGTCCCTAATGTCACATCCGGAAACATATATTAACGGTTGGGGAAGGCAATGTAATTGTTCCTACCATCATCTAACCTATCCACCCTAGCTTCCTATGTACCTTTCGTGTCGTTCCCCTTCTTGTTTCGGTACGTAGGTCGGTCGATATAGATATTTTCGATGGAATTCCAAGATTTCACTCTATACAAGTGCTACTTTTGAGGCCTATGACAAGTGATTCTTAGAAAAAACCCTCCAATGGTCCACTTCTTCAAATTTAGGTTCTCTAGGGTGAGTCATTTGATTCCACAACCGCGAAAAAAGTCTAGCTCGATTCTATGGCCGGATGGAAACTTCTCTTCGTTTTGAGTTCACGCTGAAATCGGCTCCAAGAGTCCCTAATGTCACATCCGAAACATATATTAACGGTTGGGGAAGGCAATGTAATTGTTCCTACCATCATCTAACCTATCCACCCTAGCTTCCTATGTACCTTTCGTGTCGTTCCCCTTCTTGTTTCGATGCGTAGGTCGACATAGATATTTTCGATGGAATTCCAAGATTTCACTCTAAACAAGTGCTACTTTGAGGCCTATGACAAGTGATGCTTAAAAAAACACTCCAATGGTCCACTTCTTCAAATTTAGGTTCTCTAGGGTGAGTCATTTAATTCCACAACCGCGAAAAAGTCTAGCTCGATTCTATGGCCGGATTGGAAACTTCTCTTCGTTTTGAGTTCACGCTGAAATCGGCTCCAAAGAGTCCCCTAATGTCACATCCGAAACATATATTAACGGTTGGGGAAGGCAATGTAATTGTTCCTACCATCATCTAACCTATCCACCCTAGCTTCCTATGTACCTTTCGTGTCGCTCCCTTCTTGTTTCGGTACGTAGGTCGACATAGAGATTTTTTCGATGGAATTCCAAGATTTCACTCTATACAAGTGCTACTTTGAGGCCTGTGACAAGTGATTCTTAGAAAAACTCTCCAATGGTCCACTTCTTCAAATTTAGGTTCTCTAGGGTGAGTCATTTGATTCCACAACCGCGAAAAAAAGTCTAGCTCGATTCTATGGCCGGATTGGAAACTTCTCTTCGTTTTGAGTTCACGCTGAAATCGGCTCCAGCAGTCCCCTAATGTCACATCCGAAACATATATTAACGGTTGGGGAAGGCAATGTAATTGTTCCTACCATCATCTAACCTATCCACCCTAGCTTCCTATGTACCTTTCGTGTCGTTCCCTTCTTGTTGTTTCGCACGTAGGTCGACATAGAGATTTTTTGATGGAATTCCAAGATTTCACTCTAAACAAGTGCTACTTTGAGGCCTATGACAAGTGATGCTTAGAAAAACTCTCCAATGGTCCACTTCTTCAAATTTAGGTTCTCTAGGGTGAGTCATTTGATTCCACAACCGCGAAAAAGTCTAGCTCGATTCTATGGCCGGATTGGAAACTTCTCTTTGTTTTGAGTTCACGCTGAAAAATCGCTCCAGCAGTCCCCCCTAATGTCACATCCGAAACATATATTAACGGTTGGGGAAGGCAATGTAATTGTTCCTACCATCATCTAACCTATCCACCCTAGCTTCCTATGTACCTTTCGTGTCGCTCCCCTTCTTGTTTCGGTACGTAGGTCGACATAGATATTTTTTCGATGGAATTCCAAGATTTCACTCTATACAAGTGCTACTTTGAGGCCTATGACAAGTGATTCTTAGAAAAACTCTCCAATGGTCCACTTCTTCAAATTTAGGTTCTCTAGGGTGAGTCATTTGATTCCACAACCGCGAAAAAGTCTAGCTCGATTCTATGGCCGGATTGGAAACTTCTCTTCGTTTTGAGTTCGCGCTGAAATCGCTCCAGCAGTCCCTAATGTCACATCCGAAACATATATTAACGGTTGGGGAAGGCAATGTAATTGTTCCTACCATCATCTAACCTATCCACCCTAGCTTCCTATGTACCTTTCGTGTCGCTCCCCTTCTTGTTTCGGTACGTAGGTCGACATAGATATTTTCGATGGAATTCCAAGATTTCACTCTAAACAAGTGCTACTTTGAGGCCTATGACAAGTGATGCTTAGAAAAACTCTCCAATGGTCCACTTCTTCAAATTTAGGTTCTCTAGGGTGAGTCATTTGATTCCACAACCGCGAAAAAGTCTAGCTCGATTCTATGGCCGGATTGGAAACTTCTCTTCGTTTTGAGTTCACGCTGAAATCGGCTCCAAAGTCCCTAATGTCACATCCGGAAACATATATTAACGGTTGGGGAAGGCAATGTAATTGTTCCTACCATCATCTAACCTATCCACCCTAGCTTCCTATGTACCTTTCGTGTCGTTCCCCTTCTTGTTTCGGTACGTAGGTCGACATAGATATTTTCGATGGAATTCCAAGATTTCACTCTAAACAAGTGCTACTTTGAGGCCTATGACAAGTGATTCTTAGAAAAACTCTCCAATGGTCCACTTCTTCAAATTTAGGTTCTCTAGGGTGAGTCATTTGATTCCACAACCGCGAAAAAGTCTAGCTCGATTCTATGGCCGGATTGGAAACTTCTCTTCGTTTTGAGTTCACGCTGAAATCGGCTCCAGCAGTCCCTAATGTCACATCCGAAACATATATTAACGGTTGGGGAAGGCAATGTAATTGTTCCTACCATCATCTAACCTATCCACCCTAGCTTCCTATGTACCTTTCGTGTCGTTCCCCTTCTTGTTTCGGTACGTAGGTCGACATAGATATTTTCGATGGAATTCCAAGATTTCACTCTAAACAAGTGCTACTTTGAGGCCTATGACAAGTGATGCTTAGAAAAACTCTCCAATGGTCCACTTCTTCAAATTTAGGTTCTCTAGGGTGAGTCATTTGATTCCACAACCGCGAAAAAAAGTCTAGCTCGATTCTATGGCCGGATTGGAAACTTCTCTTCGTTTTGAGTTCACGCTGAAATCGCTCCAGCTGTCCCTAATGTCACATCCAGAAACATATATTAACGGTTGGGGAAGGCAATGTAATTGTTCCTACCATCATCTAACCTATCCACCCTAGCTTCCTATGTACCTTTCGTGTCGTTCCCCTTCTTGTTTCGGTACGTAGGTCGACATAGATATTTTCGATGGAATTCCAAGATTTCACTCTAAACAAGTGCTACTTTGAGGCCTATGACAAGTGATTCTTAGAAAAACTCTCCAATGGTCCACTTCTTCAAATTTAGGTTCTCTAGGGTGAGTCATTTGATTCCACAACCGCGAAAAAAAAAGTCTAGCTCGATTCTATGGCCGGATTGGAAACTTCTCTTCGTTTTGAGTTCACGCTGAAATCGGCTCCAGCTGTCCCTAATGTCACATCCGGAAACATATATTAACGGTTGGGGAAGGCAATGTAATTGTTCCTACCATCATCTAACCTATCCACCCTAGCTTCCTATGTACCTTTCGTGTCGTTCCACTTCTTATTTCGGTACGTAGGTCGACATAGATATTTTCGATGGAATTCCAAGATTTCACTCTGAACAAGTGCTACTTTGAGGCCTGTGACAAGTCATGCTTAGAAAAACTCTCCAATGGTCCACTTCTTCAAATTTAGGTTCTCTAGGGTGAGTCATTTGATTCCACAACCGCGAAAAAAGTCTAGCTCGATTCTATGGCCGGATTGGAAACTTCTCTTCGTTTTGAGTTCACGCTGAAATCGGCTCCAAAGAGTCCCTAATGTCACATCCGAAACATATATTAACGGTTGGGGAAGGCAATGTAATTGTTCCTACCATCATCTAACCTATCCACCCTAGCTTCCTATGTACCTTTCGTGTCGCTCCCTTCTTGTTGTTTCTGCACGTAGGTCGACATAGATATTTTTTTCGATGAATTCCAAGATTTCACTCTAAACATGTGCTACTTTGAGGCCTGTGACAAGTGATTCTTAGAAAAACTCTCCAATGGTCCACTTCTTCAAATTTAGGTTCTCTAGGGTGAGGCATTTGATTCCACAACCGCAAAAAAGTCTAGCTCGATTTTATCGCCGGATTGGAAACTTGTCTTCGTTTTGAGTTCGCGCTGAAATCGGCTCCAGCAGTCCCTAATGTCACATCCAGAAACATATATTAACGGTTGGCGAAGGCAATGTAATTGTTCCTACCATCATCTAACCTATCCACCCTAGCTTCCTATGTACCTTTCGTGTCGTTCCCCTTCTTGTTTCGGTGCAGACGTAGGTCGATAGAGATTTTTCGATGGAATTCCAAGATTTCACTCTAAACAAGTGCTACTTTGAGGCCTATGACAAGTGATGCTTAGAAAAACTCTCCAATGGTCCACTTCTTCAAATTTAGGTTCTCTAGGGTGAGTCATTTGATTCCACAACCGCGAAAAAAAGTCTAGCTCGATTCTATGGCCGGATTGGAAACTTCTCTTCGTTTTGAGTTCACGCTGAAATCGGCTCCAAATAGTCCCTAATGTCACATCCGAAACATATATTAACGGTTGGGGAAGGCAATGTAATTGTTCCTACCATCATCTAACCTATCCACCCTAGCTTCCTATGTACCTTTCGTGTCGTTCCCCTTCTTGTTTCGGTACGTAGGTCGACATAGATATTTTCGATGGAATTCCAAGATTTCACTCTAAACATGTGCTACTTTGAGGCCTGTGACAAGTGATTCTTAGAAAAACTCTCCAATGGTCCACTTCTTCAAATTTAGGTTCTCTAGGGTGAGTCATTTGATTCCACAACCGCGAAAAAGTCTAGCTCGATTCTATGGCCGGATTGGAAACTTCTCTTCGTTTTGTGTTCACGCTGAAATCGGCTCCAAAGAGTCCCTAATGTCACATCCGAAACATATATTAACGGTTGGGGAAGGCAATGTAATTGTTCCTACCATCATCTAACCTATCCACCCTAGCTTCCTATGTACCTTTCGTGTCGTTCCCCTTCTTGTTTGTTTCGACGTAGGTCGACATAGATATTTTCGATGGAATTCCAAGATTTCACTCTAAACAAGTGCTACTTTGAGGCCTATGACAAGTGATTCTTAGAAAAACTCTCCAATGGTCCACTTCTTCAAATTTAGGTTCTCTAGGGTGAGTCATTTGATTCCACAACCGCAAAAAAAAAGTCTAGCTCGATTCTATGGCCGGATTGGAAACTTCTCTTCGTTTTGAGTTCACGCTGAAATCGGCTCCAGCAGTCCCCTAATGTCACATCCGAAACATATATTAACGGTTGGGGAAGGCAATGTAATTGTTCCTACCATCATCTAACCTATCCACCCTAGCTTCCTATGTACCTTTCGTGTCGCTCCCCTTCTTGTTTCTGCACGTAGGTCGACATAGATATTTTCGATGGAATTCCAAGATTTCACTCTAACAAGTGCTACTTTGAGGCCTATGACAAGTGATTCTTAGAAAAACTCTCCAATGGTCCACTTCTTCAAATTTAGGTTCTCTAGGGTGAGTCATTTGATTCCACAACCGCGAAAAAAGTCTAGCTCGATTCTATGGCCGGATTGGAAACTTCTCTTCGTTTTGAGTTCACGCTGAAATCTGCTCCAAAGAGTCCCTAATGTCACATCCGAAACATATATTAACGGTTGGGGAAGGCAATGTAATTGTTCCTACCATCATCTAACCTATCCACCCTAGCTTCCTATGTACCTTTCGTGTCGCTCCCCTTCTTGTTTCGGTACGTAGGTCGACATAGATATTTTTTTCGATGGAATTCCAAGATTTCACTCTAAACAAGTGCTACTTTGAGGCCTATGACAAGTGATGCTTAGAAAAACTCTCCAATGGTCCACTTCTTCAAATTTAGGTTCTCTAGGGTGAGTCATTTTGATTCCACAACCGCGAAAAAAGTCTAGCTCGATTTTATCGCCGGATTGGAAACTTCTCTTCGTTTTGAGTTCACGCTGAAATCGGCTCCAGCTGTCCCTAATGTCACA
The DNA here is from genome assembly GCA_015847255.1 of Hyparrhenia diplandra. Lineage (NCBI taxonomy): Eukaryota > Viridiplantae > Streptophyta > Magnoliopsida > Poales > Poaceae > Hyparrhenia > Hyparrhenia diplandra. Next base: position 27,154 of record JADLZK010005575.1, on the reverse strand, counting down.
TCCGAAAACATATATTAACGGTTGGGGAAGGCAATGTAATTGTTCCTACCATCATCTAACCTATCCACCCTAGCTTCCTATGTACCTTTCGTGTCGTTCCCCTTCTTGTTTCGGTACGTAGGTCGACATAGAGATATTTTCGATGGAATTCCAAGATTTCACTCTAAACAAGTGCTACTTTGAGGCCTATGACAAGTGATTCTTAGAAAAACTCTCCAATGGTCCACTTCTTCAAATTTAGGTTCTCTAGGGTGAGTCATTTGATTCCACAACCGCGAAAAAGTCTAGCTCGATTCTATGGCCGGATTGGAAACTTCTCTTCGTTTTGAGTTCGCGCTGAAATCGGCTCCAGCTGTCCCTAATGTCACATCCGGAAACATATATTAACGGTTGGGGAAGGCAATGTAATTGTTCCTACCATCATCTAACCTATCCACCCTAGCTTCCTATGTACCTTTCGTGTCGTTCCCCTTCTTGTTTCGGTACGTAGGTCGACATAGATATTTTCGATGGAATTCCAAGATTTCACTCTAAACAAGTGCTACTTTGAGGCCTATGACAAGTGATTCTTAGAAAAACTCTCCAATGGTCCACTTCTTCAAATTTAGGTTCTCTAGGGTGAGTCATTTGATTCCACAACCGCGAAAAAAAGTCTAGCTCGATTCTATGGCCGGATTGGAAACTTCTCTTCGTTTTGAGTTCACGCTGAAATCGGCTCCAGCAGTCCCTAATGTCACATCCGGAAACATATATTAACGGTTGGGGAAGGCAATGTAATTGTTCCTACCATCATCTAACCTATCCACCCTAGCTTCCTATGTACCTTTCGTGCCGTTCCCCTTCTTCTTTCGGTACGTAGGTCGACATAGATATTTTCGATGGAATTGCACGATTTCACTCTAAACAAGTGCTACTTTGAGGCATATGACAAGTGATTATTAGAAAAACTCTCCAATGGTCCACTTCTTCAAATTTAGGTTCTCTAGGGTGAGTCATTTGATTCCACAACCGCGAAAAAGTCTAGCTCGATTTTATATCCGGATTGGAAACTTCTCTTCGTTTTGAGTTCACGCTGAAATCGGCTCCAGCTGTCCCTAATGTCACATCCGGAAACATATATTAACGGTTGGGGAAGGCAATGTAATTGTTCCTACCATCATCTAACCTATCCACCCTAGCTTCCTATGTACCTTTCGTGTCGCTCCCCTTTGTTGTTTCGCACGTAGGTCGACATAGATATTTTCGATGGAATTCCAAGATTTCACTCTAAACAAGTGCTACTTTGAGGCCTGTGACAAGTGATTCTTAGAAAAACTCTCCAATGGTCCACTTCTTCAAATTTAGGTTCTCTAGGGTGAGTCATTTGATTCCACAACCGCAAAAAAGTCTAGCTCGATTCTATGGCCGGATTGGAAACTTCTCTTCGTTTTGAGTTCGCGCTGAAATCGGCTCCAGCAGTCCCTAATGTCACATCCGGAAACATATATTAACGGTTGGGGAAGGCAATGTAATTGTTCCTACCATCATCTAACCTATCCACCCTAGCTTCCTATGTACCTTTCGTGTCGTTCCCCTTCTTGTTTTTCGGCACGTAGGTCGACATAGAGATTTTTTCGATGGAATTCCAAGATTTCACTCTAAACAAGTGCTACTTTGAGGCCTATGACAAGTGATTCTTAGAAAAACTCTCCAATGGTCCACTTCTTCAAATTTAGGTTCTCTAGGGTGAGTCATTTGATTCCACAACCGCGAAAAAGTCTAGCTCGATTCTATGGCCGGATTGGAAACTTCTCTTCGTTCTGAGTTCACGCTGAAATCGGCTCCAAAGAATCCCTAATGTCACATCCGAAACATATATTAACGGTTGGGGAAGGCAATGTAATTGTTCCTACCATCATCTAACCTATCCACCCTAGCTTCCTATGTACCTTTCGTGTCGTTCCCCTTCTTGTTTCGGACGTAGGTCGACATAGATATTTTCGATGGAATTCCAAGATTTCACTCTGAACAAGTGCTACTTTGAGGCCTATGACAAGTGATGCTTAGAAAAACTCTCCAATGGTCCACTTCTTCAAATTTAGGTTCTCTAGGGTGAGTCATTTGATTCCACAACCGCGAAAAAGTCTAGCTCGATTCTATGGCCGGATTGGAAACTTCTCTTCGTTTTGAGTTCACGCTGAAATCAGCTCCAGCAGTCCCTAATGTCACATCCGGAAACATATATTAACGGTTGGGGAAGGCAATGTAATTGTTCCTACCATCATCTAACCTATCCACCCTAGCTTCCTATGTACCTTTCGTGTCGTTCCCCTTCTTGTTTCGGTACGTAGGTCGACATAGATATTTTCGATGGAATTCCAAGATTTCACTCTAAACAAGTGCTACTTTGAGGCCTATGACAAGTGATTCTTAGAAAAACTCTCCAATGGTCCACTTCTTCAAATTTAGGTTCTCTAGGGTGAGTCATTTGATTCCACAACCGCGAAAAAGTCTAGCTCGATTCTATGGCCGGATTGGAAACTTCTCTTCGTTTTGAGTTCACGCTAAAATCGGCTCCAGCAGTCCCTAATGTCACATCCGGAAACATATATTAACGGTTGGGGAAGGCAATGTAATTGTTCCTACCATCATCTAACCTATCCACCCTAGCTTCCTATGTACCTTTCGTGTCGCTCCCCTTCTTGTTTTTCGCACGTAGGTCGACATAGATATTTTCGATGGAATTCCAAGATTTCACTCTATACAAGTGCTACTCTGAGGCCTATGACAAGTGATGCTTAGAAAAACTCTCCAATGGTCCACTTCTTCAAATTTAGGTTCTCTAGGGTGAGTCATTTGATTCCACAACCGCGAAAAAGTCTAGCTCGATTTTATATCCGGATTGGAAACTTCTCTTCGTTTTGAGTTCACGCTGAAATCGGCTCCAGCTGTCCCTAATGTCACATCCGGAAACATATATTAACGGTTGGGGAAGGCAATGTAATTGTTCCTACCATCATCTAACCTATCCACCCTAGCTTCCTATGTACCTTTCGTGCCGTTCCCCTTCTTGTTTCGGTACGTAGGTCGACATAGATATTTTCGATGGAATTCCACGATTTCACTCTAAACAAGTGCTACTTTGAGGCCTATGACAAAGTGATTCTTAGAAAAACTCTCCAATGGTCCACTTCTTCAAATTTAGGTTCTCTAGGGTGAGTCATTTGATTCCACAACCGCGAAAAAAAGTCTAGCTCGATTCTATGGCCGGATTGGAAACTTCTCTTCGTTTTGAGTTCACGCTGAAATCGCTCCAAAGCAGTCCCTAATGTCACATCCGAAAACATATATTAACGGTTGGGGAAGGCAATGTAATTGTTCCTACCATCATCTAACCTATCCACCCTAGCTTCCTATGTACCTTTCGTGTCGTTCCCCTTCTTGTTTTTGCACGTAGGTCGACATAGAGATATTTTCGATGGAATTCCAAGATTTCACTCTAAACAAGTGCTACTTTGAGGCCTATGACAAGTGATTCTTAGAAAAACTCTCCAATGGTCCACTTCTTCAAATTTAGGTTCTCTAGGGTGAGTCATTTGATTCCACAACCGCGAAAAAAAAAGTCTAGCTCGATTCTATATCCGGATTGGAAACTTCTCTTCGTTTTGAGTTCACGCTGAAATCGGCTCCAGCAGTCCCTAATGTCACATCCGAAACATATATTAACGGTTGGGGAAGGCAATGTAATTGTTCCTACCATCATCTAACCTATCCACCCTAGCTTCCTATGTACCTTTCGTGTCGCTCCCCTTCTTGTTTCGCACGTAGGTCGACATAGATATTTTCGATGGAATTCCAAGATTTCACTCTAAACAAGTGCTACTTTGAGGCCTATGACACAAGTGATTCTTAGAAAAACTCTCCAATGGTCCACTTCTTCAAATTTAGGTTCTCTAGGGTGAGTCATTTGATTCCACAACCGCGAAAAAGTCTAGCTCGATTCTATGGCCGGATTGGAAACTTCTCTTCGTTTTGAGTTCACGCTGAAATCGCTCCAGCAGTCCCTAATGTCACATCCGAAACATATATTAACGGTTGGGGAAGGCAATGTAATTGTTCCTACCATCATCTAACCTATCCACCCTAGCTTCCTATGTACCTTTCGTGTCGCTCCCCTTCTTGTTTTCGCACGTAGGTCGACATAGAGATTTTTTTCGATGGAATTCCAAGATTTCACTCTAAACAAGTGCTACTTTGAGGCCTATGACAAGTGATGCTTAGAAAAACTCTCCAATGGTCCACTTCTTCAAATTTAGGTTCTCTAGGGTGAGTCATTTGATTCCACAACCGCGAAAAAAAGTCTAGCTCGATTCTATGGCCGGATTGGAAACTTCTCTTCGTTTTGAGTTCACGCTGAAATCGCTCTCCAGCAGTCCCTAATGTCACATCCGAAAATATATATTAACGGTTGGGGAAGGCAATGTAATTGTTCCTACCATCATCTAACCTATCCACCCTAGCTTCCTATGTACCTTTCGTGTCGCTCCCCTTCTTGTTTTCGGACGTAGGTCGACATAGATATTTTCGATGGAATTCCAAGATTTCACTCTAACAAGTGCTACTTTGAGGCATATGACAAGTGATTCTTAGAAAAACTCTCCAATGGTCCACTTCTTCAAATTTAGGTTCTCTAGGGTGAGTCATTTGATTCCACAACCGCGAAAAAGTCTAGCTCGATTCTATGGCCGGATTGGAAACTTCTCTTCGTTTTGAGTTCACGCTGAAATCGGCTCCAGCAGTCCCTAATGTCACATCCGGAAACATATATTAACGGTTGGGGAAGGCAATGTAATTGTTCCTACCATCATCTAACCTATCCACCCTAGCTTCCTATGTACCTTTCGTGTCGTTCCCCTTCTTGTTTCTGTACGTAGGTCGACATAGATATTTTCGATGGAATTCCAAGATTTCACTCTAAACAAGTGCTACTTTGAGGCCTATGACAAGTGATGCTTAGAAAAACTCTCCAATGGTCCACTTCTTCAAATTTAGGTTCTCTAGGGTGAGTCATTTGATTCCACAACCGCGAAAAAAGTCTAGCTCGATTCTATATGGCCGGATTGGAAACTTCTCTTCGTTTTGAGTTCACGCTGAAATCGCTCCAGCAGTCCCTAATGTCACATCCGAAACATATATATTAACGGTTGGGGAAGGCAATGTAATTGTTCCTACCATCATCTAACCTATCCACCCTAGCTTCCTATGTACCTTTCGTGTCGCTCCCCTTCTTGTTTCTCGCACGTAGGTCGACATAGATATTTTCGATGGAATTGCACGATTTCACTCTAAACAAGTGCTACTTTGAGGCATATGACAAGTGATTCTTAGAAAAACTCTCCAATGGTCCACTTCTTCAAATTTAGGTTCTCTAGGGTGAGTCATTTGATTCCACAACCGCGAAAAAAAGTCTAGCTCGATTCTATGGCCGGATTGGAAACTTCTCTTCGTTTTGAGTTCACGCTGAAATCAGCTCCAGCAGTCCCTAATGTCACATCCGGAAACATATATTAACGGTTGGGGAAGGCAATGTAATTGTTCCTACCATCATCTAACCTATCCGCCCTAGCTTCCTATGTACCTTTCGTGTCGTTCCCCTTCTTGTTTCGGTACGTTGGTCGACATAGATATTTTTGATGGAATTCCAAGATTTCACTCTAAACAAGTGCTACTTTGAGGCCTGTGACAAGTGATTCTTAGAAAAACTCTCCAATGGTCCACTTCTTCAAATTTAGGTTCTCTAGGGTGAGTCATTTGATTCCACAACCGCGAAAAAGTCTAGCTCGATTCTATGGCCGGATTGGAAACTTCTCTTCGTTTTGAGTTCGCGCTGAAATCGGCTCCAGCAGTCCCTAATGTCACATCCGGAAACATATATTAACGGTTGGGGAAGGCAATGTAATTGTTCCTACCATCATCTAACCTATCCACCCTAGCTTCCTATGTACCTTTCGTGTCGTTCCCCTTCTTGTTTCGGTACGTAGGTCGACATAGATATTTTCGATGGAATTCCAAGATTTCACTCTAAACAACCTATGACAAGTGATTCTTAGAAAAACTCTCACATGGTCCACTTCTTCAAATTTAGGTTCTCTAGGGTGAGTCATTTATTCCACAACCGCGAAAAAGTCTAGCTCGATTCTATGGCCGGATTGGAAACTTCTCTTCGTTTTGAGTTCGCGCTGAAATCTGCTCCAGCTATCCCTAATGTCACATCCGAAACATATATTAACGGTTGGGGAAGGCAATGTAATTGTTCCTACCATCATCTAACCTATCCACCCTAGCTTCCTATGTACCTTTCGTGTCGCTCCCCTTCTTGTTTCGGTGACGTAGGTCGACATATAGATTTTTTCGATGGAATTCCAAGATTTCACTCTAAACAAGTGCTACTTTGAGGCCTATGACAAGTGATGCTTAGAAAAACTCTCCAATGGTCCACTTCTTCAAATTTAGGTTCTCTAGGGTGAGTCATTTGATTCCACAACCGCAAAAAAGTCTAGCTCGATTCTATGGCCGGATTGGAAACTTCTCTTCGTTTTGAGTTCACGCTGAAATCAGCTCCAGCAGTCCCTAATGTCACATCCGGAAACATATATTAACGGTTGGGGAAGGCAATGTAATTGTTCCTACCATCATCTAACCTATCCACCCTAGCTTCCTATGTACCTTTCGTGTCGTTCCCCTTCTTGTTTCGGTATGTAGGTCGACATAGATATTTTCGATGGAATTCCAAGATTTCACTCTAAACAAGTGCTACTTTGAGGCCTATGACAAGTGATTCTTAGAAAAACTCTCCAATGGTCCACTTCTTCAAATTTAGGTTCTCTAGGGTGAGTCATTTGATTCCACAACCGCGAAAAAGTCTAGCTCGATTCTATGGCCGGATTGGAAACTTCTCTTCGTTTTGAGTTCACGCTGAAATCGGCTCCAGGCAGTCCTAATGTCAACATCCGAAACATATATTAACGGTTGGGGAAGGCAATGTAATTGTTCCTACCATCATCTAACCTATCCACCCTAGCTTCCTATGTACCTTTCGTGTCGCTCCCCTTCTTGTTTCGGTACGTAGGTCGACATAGATATTTTCGATGGAATTCCAAGATTTCACTCTAAACAAGTGCTACTTTGAGGCCTATGACAAGTGATGCTTAGAAAAACTCTCCAATGGTCCACTTCTTCAAATTTAGGTTCTCTAGGGTGAGTCATTTGATTCCACAACCGCGAAAAAAGTCTAGCTCGATTCTATGGCCGGATTGGAAACTTCTCTTCGTTTTGAGTTCACGCTGAAATCAGCTCCAAAGCAGTCCCTATGTCACATCCGAAACATATATTAACGGTTGGGGAAGGCAATGTAATTGTTCCTACCATCATCTAACCTATCCACCCTAGCTTCCTATGTACCTTTCGTGTCGTTCCCTTCTTGTTTCGCACGTAGGTCGACATAGATATTTTCGATGGAATTCCAAGATTTCACTCTGAACAAGTGCTACTTTGAGGCCTATGACAAGTGATGCTTAGAAAAACTCTCCAATGGTCCACTTCTTCAAATTTAGGTTCTCTAGGGTGAGTCATTTGATTCCACAACCGCGAAAAAGTCTAGCTCGATTCTATGGCCGGATTGGAAACTTCTCTTCGTTTTGAGTTCACGCTGAAATCGCTCCAGCAGTCCCTAATGTCACATCCGAAACATATATTAACGGTTGGGGAAGGCAATGTAATTGTTCCTACCATCATCTAACCTATCCACCCTAGCTTCCTATGTACCTTTCGTGTCGTTCCCTTCTTGTTTCGCACGTAGGTCGACATAGATATTTTCGATGGAATTCCAAGATTTCACTCTAAACAAGTGCTACTTTGAGGCCTATGACAAGTGATGCTTAGAAAAACTCTCCAATGGTCCACTTCTTCAAATTTAGGTTCTCTAGGGTGAGTCATTTGATTCCACAACCGCGAAAAAGTCTAGCTCGATTCTATGGCCGGATTGGAAACTTCTCTTCGTTTTGAGTTCACGCTGAAATCAGCTCCAAAGAGTCCCTAATGTCACATCCGGAAACATATATTAACGGTTGGGGAAGGCAATGTAATTGTTCCTACCATCATCTAACCTATCCACCCTAGCTTCCTATGTACCTTTCGTGCCGTTCCCCTTCTTGTTTCGGTACGTAGGTCGACATAGATATTTTTGATGGAATTCCAAGATTTCACTCTATACAAGTGCTACTTTGAGGCCTATGACAAGTGATTCTTAGAAAAACTCTCCAATGGTCCACTTCTTCAAATTTAGGTTCTCTAGGGTGAGTCATTTGATTCCACAACCGCGAAAAAGTCTAGCTCGATTCTATGGCCGGATTGGAAACTTCTCTTCGTTTTGAGTTCACGCTGAAATCAGCTCCAGCAGTCCCTAGTGTCACATCCGGAAACATATATTAACGGTTGGGGAAGGCAATGTAATTGTTCCTACCATCATCTAACCTATCCACCCTAGCTTCCTATGTACCTTTCGTGTCGTTTCCCTTCTTGTTTCGGTACGTAGGTCGACATAGAGATTTTCGATGGAATTCCAAGATTTCACTCTAAACAAGTGCTACTTTGAGGCCTATGACAAGTGATGCTTAGAAAAACTCTCCAATGGTCCACTTCTTCAAATTTAGGTTCTCTAGGGTGAGTCATTTGATTCCACAACCGCGAAAAAGTCTAGCTCGATTCTATGGCCGGATTGGAAACTTCTCTTCGTTTTGAGTTCGCGCTGAAATCTGCTCCAGCAGTCCCTAATGTCACATCCGAAACATATATTAACGGTTGGGGGAAGGCAATGTAATTGTTCCTACCATCATCTAACCTATCCACCCTAGCTTCCTATGTACCTTTCGTGTCGTTCCCTTCTTGTTTCTTCGATGTGTAGGTCGACATAGAGATTTTCGATGGAATTCCAAGATTTCACTCTAAACAAGTGCTACTTTGAGGCCTATGACAAGTGATTCTTAGAAAAACTCTCCAATGGTCCACTTCTTCAAATTTAGGTTCTCTAGGGTGAGTCATTGGATTCCACAACCGCGAAAAAGTCTAGCTCGACTCTATGGCCGAATTGGAAACTTCTCTTCGTTTTGAGTTCGCGCTGAAATCGTCTCCAGCAGTCCCTAATGTCACATCCGGAAACATATATTAACGGTTGGGGAAGGCAATGTAATTGTTCCTACCATCATCTAACCTATCCACCCTAGCTTCCTATGTACCTTTCGTGTCGTTCCCCTTCTTGTTTCGGTACGTAGGTCGACATAGATATTTTCGATGGAATTCCAAGATTTCACTCTAGACAAGTGCTACTTTGAGGCCTATGACAAGTGATGCTTAGAAAAACTCTCCAATGGTCCACTTCTTCAAATTTAGGTTCTCTAGGTTGAGTCATTTGATTCCACAACCGCGAAAAAAGTCTAGCTCGATTCTATGGCCGGATTGGAAACTTCTCTTCGTTTTGAGTTCACGCTGAAATCGCTCCAAAGAGTCCCCTAATGTCACATCCGAAAACATATATTAACGGTTGGGGAAGGCAATGTAATTGTTCCTACCATCATCTAACCTATCCACCCTAGCTTCCTATGTACCTTTCGTGTCGCTCCCCTTCTTGTTTCGACGTAGGTCGACATAGATATTTTTTCGATGGAATTCCAAGATTTCACTCTAAACAAGTGCTACTTTGAGGCCTATGACAAGTGATGCTTAGAAAAACTCTCCAATGGTCCACTTCTTCAAATTTAGGTTCTCTAGGGTGAGTCATTTGATTCCACAACCGCGAAAAAGTCTAGCTCGATTCTATGGCCGGATTGGAAACTTCTCTTCGTTTTGAGTTCACGCTGAAATCAGCTCCAAAGAGTCCCTAATGTCACATCCGAAAACATATATTAACGGTTGGGGAAGGCAATGTAATTGTTCCTACCATCATCTAACCTATCCACCCTAGCTTCCTATGTACCTTTCGTGTCGTTCCCCTTCTTGTTTCGCACGTAGGTCGACATAGAGATTTTTCGATGGAATTCCAAGATTTCACTCTAAACAAGTGCTACTTTGAGGCCTATGACAAGTGATTCTTAGAAAAACTCTCCAATGGTCCACTTCTTCAAATTTAGGTTCTCTAGGGTGAGTCATTTGATTCCACAACCGCGAAAAAGTCTAGCTCGATTCTATGGCCGGATTGGAAACTTCTCTTCGTTTTGAGTTCACGCTGAAATCTGCTCCAGCAGTCCCTAATGTCACATCCGGAAACATATATTAACGGTTGGGGAAGGCAATGTAATTGTTCCTACCATCATCTAACCTATCCACCCTAGCTTCCTATGTACCTTTCGTGTCGTTCCGCTTCTTGTTTCGGTACGTAGGTCGACATAGATATTTTCGATGGAATTCCAAGATTTCACTCTAAACAAGTGCTACTTTGAGGCCTATGACAAGTGATGCTTAGAAAAACTCTCCAATGGTCCACTTCTTCAAATTTAGGTTCTCTAGGGTGAGTCATTTGATTCCACAACCGCGAAAAAAAGTCTAGCTCGATTCTATGGCCGGATTGGAAACTTCTCTTCGTTTTGAGTTCACGCTGAAATCAGCTCCAAAGCAGTCCCTAATGTCACATCCGAAAACATATATTAACGGTTGGGGAAGGCAATGTAATTGTTCCTACCATCATCTAACCTATCCACCCTAGCTTCCTATGTACCTTTCGTGTCGCTTCCCTTCTTCTTGTTTTTCGGCACGTAGGTCGACATAGATATTTTCGATGGAATTCCAAGATTTCACTCTAAACAAGTGCTACTTTGAGGCCTATGACAAGTGATTCTTAGAAAAAAAACTCTCCAATGGTCCACTTCTTCAAATTTAGGTTCTCTAGGGTGAGTCATTTGATTCCACAACCGCGAAAAAGTCTAGCTCGATTCTATGGCCGGATTGGAAACTTCTCTTCGTTTTGAGTTCACGCTGAAATCGCTCCAAAGCAGTCCCTAATGTCACATCCGAAACATATATTAACGGTTGGGGAAGGCAATGTAATTGTTCCTACCATCATCTAACCTATCCACCCTAGCTTCCTATGTACCTTTCGTGTCGCTCCCTTCTTGTTTTTCGATACGTAGGTCGACATAGATATTTTCGATGGAATTCCAAGATTTCACTCTAAACAAGTGCTACTTTGAGGCCTGTGACAAGTGATTCTTAGAAAAACTCTCCAATGGTCCACTTCTTCAAATTTAGGTTCTCTAGGGTGTCATTTGATTCCACAACCGCGAAAAAGTCTAGCTCGATTCTATGGCCGGATTGGAAACTTCTCTTCGTTTTGAGTTCACGCTGAAATCGCTCCCAAAGAGTCCCTAATGTCACATCCGAAAACATATATTAACGGTTGGGGAAGGCAATGTAATTGTTCCTACCATCATCTAACCTATCCACCCTAGCTTCCTATGTACCTTTCGTGTCGCTCCCCTTCTTGTTTCTTGTTTCGTAGGGTCGACATAGATATTTTCGATGGAATTCCAAGATTTCACTCTAAACAAGTGCTACTTTGAGGCCTATGACAAGTGATGCTTAGAAAAACTCTCCAATGGTCCACTTCTTCAAATTTAGGTTCTCTAGGGTGAGTCATTTGATTCCACAACCGCGAAAAAAGTCTAGCTCGATTCTATGGCCGGATTGGAAACTTCTCTTCGTTTTGAGTTCACGCTGAAATCGCTCCCAGCAGTCCCTAATGTCACATCCGAAACATATATTAACGGTTGGGGAAGGCAATGTAATTGTTCCTACCATCATCTAACCTATCCATCCACCCTAGCTTCCTATGTACCTTTCGTGTCGTTCCCTTTCTTGTTTCGGTACGTAGGTCGACATAGATATTTTCGATGGAATTCCAAGATTTCACTCTAAACAAGTGCTACTTTGAGGCATATGACAAGTGATTCTTAGAAAAACTCTCCAATGGTCCACTTCTTCAAATTTAGGTTCTCTAGGGTGAGTCATTTGATTCCACAACCGCAAAAAAGTCTAGCTCGATTCTATGGCCGGATTGGAAACTTCTCTTCGTTTTGAGTTCACGCTGAAATCGGCTCCAAAGCAGTCCCTAATGTCACATCCGAAACATATATTAACGGTTGGGGAAGGCAATGTAATTGTTCCTACCATCATCTAACCTATCCACCCTAGCTTCCTATGTACCTTTCGTGTCGTTCCCTTCTTGTTTCGGTACGTAGGTCGACATAGAGATTTTCGATGGAATTCCAAGATTTCACTCTAAACAAGTGCTACTTTGAGGCCTGTGACAAGTGATGCTTAGAAAAACTCTCCAATGGTCCACTTCTTCAAATTTAGGTTCTCTAGGGTGAGTCATTTGATTCCACAACCGCGAAAAAGTCTAGCTCGATTCTATGGCCGGATTGGAAACTTCTCTTCGTTTTGAGTTCGCGCTAAAATCGGCTCCAGCAGTCCCCTAATGTCACATCCGAAACATATATTAACGGTTGGGGAAGGCAATGTAATTGTTCCTACCATCATCTAACCTATCCACCCTAGCTTCCTATGTACCTTTCGTGTCGCTCCCCTTCTTGTTTCGGACGTAGGTCGACATAGATATTTTCGATGGAATTCCAAGATTTCACTCTAAACAAGTGCTACTTTGAGGCATATGACAAGTGATTCTTAGAAAAACTCTCCAATGGTCCACTTCTTCAAATTTAGGTTCTCTAGGGTGAGTCATTTGATTCCACAACCGCGAAAAAGTCTAGCTCGATTTTATCGCCGGATTGGAAACTTCTCTTCGTTTTGAGTTCACGCTGAAATCGCTCCCAAGCAGTCCCTAATGTCACATCCGAAACATATATTAACGGTTGGGGAAGGCAATGTAATTGTTCCTACCATCATCTAACCTATCCACCCTAGCTTCCTATGTACCTTTCGTGTCGCTCCCCTTCTTGTTTCGCACGTAGGTCGACATAGAGATTTTCGATGGAATTCCAAGATTTCACTCTAAACAAGTGCTACTTTGAGGCCTATGACAAGTGATGCTTAGAAAAAAACTCTCCAATGGTCCACTTCTTCAAATTTAGGTTCTCTAGGGTGAGTCATTTGATTCCACAACCGCGAAAAAGTCTAGCTCGATTCTATGGCCGGATTGGAAACTTCTCTTCGTTTTGTGTTCACGCTGAAATCAGCTCCAAAGCAGTCCCTAATGTCACATCCGAAAACATATATTAACGGTTGGGGAAGGCAATGTAATTGTTCCTACCATCATCTAACCTATCCACCCTAGCTTCCTATGTACCTTTCGTGTCGCTCCCTTCTTGTTTCGCACGTAGGTCGACATAGATATTTTCGATGGAATTCCAAGATTTCACTCTAAACAAGTGCTACTTTGAGGCCTATGACAAGTGATTCTTAGAAAAACTCTCCAATGGTCCACTTCTTCAAATTTAGGTTCTCTAGGGTGAGTCATTTGATTCCACAACCGCGAAAAAAGTCTAGCTCGATTCTATGGCCGGATTGGAAACTTCTCTTCGTTTTGAGTTCACGCTGAAATCGCTCCAAAGAGTCCCTAATGTCACATCCGAAACATATATTAACGGTTGGGGAAGGCAATGTAATTGTTCCTACCATCATCTAACCTATCCACCCTAGCTTCCTATGTACCTTTCGTGTCGCTCCCCTTCTTGTTTCTTGCACGTAGGTCGACATAGATATTTTCGATGGAATTCCAAGATTTCACTCTAAACAAGTGCTACTTTGAGGCCTATGACAAGTGATTCTTAGAAAAACTCTCCAATGGTCCACTTCTTCAAATTTAGGTTCTCTAGGGTGAGTCATTTGATTCCACAACCGCGAAAAAAGTCTAGCTCGATTCTATGGCCGGATTGGAAACTTCTCTTCGTTTTGAGTTCACGCTGAAATCGGCTCCAGCAGTCCCTAATGTCACATCCGAAACATATATTAACGGTTGGGGAAGGCAATGTAATTGTTCCTACCATCATCTAACCTATCCACCCTAGCTTCCTATGTACCTTTCGTGTCGCTCCCCTTCTTGTTTCGCACGTAGGTCGACATAGATATTTTTTTGATGGAATTCCAAGATTTCACTCTAAACAAGTGCTACTTTGAGGCCTATGACAAGTGATTCTTAGAAAAACTCTCCAATGGTCCACTTCTTCAAATTTAGGTTCTCTAGGGTGAGTCATTTGATTCCACAACCGCGAAAAAAAGTCTAGCTCGATTCTATGGCCGGATTGGAAACTTCTCTTCGTTTTGAGTTCACGCTGAAATCGCTCCAAAGAGTCCCCTAATGTCACATCCGAAACATATATTAACGGTTGGGGAAGGCAATGTAATTGTTCCTACCATCATCTAACCTATCCACCCTAGCTTCCTATGTACCTTTCGTGTCGCTCCCCTTCTTGTTTCTTGTTTCGCACGTAGGTCGACATAGATATTTTCGATGGAATTCCAAGATTTCACTCTAAACAAGTGCTACTTTGAGGCCTATGACAAGTGATTCTTAGAAAAAAAACTCTCCAATGGTCCACTTCTTCAAATTTAGGTTCTCTAGGGTGAGTCATTTGATTCCACAACCGCGAAAAAAAAGTCTAGCTCGATTCTATGGCCGGATTGGAAACTTCTCTTCGTTTTGAGTTCACGCTGAAATCGCTCCAAAGAGTCCCTAATGTCACATCCGAAACATATATTAACGGTTGGGGAAGGCAATGTAATTGTTCCTACCATCATCTAACCTATCCACCCTAGCTTCCTATGTACCTTTCGTGTCGCTCCCTTCTTGTTTCGGTACGTAGAGGTCGACATAGATATTTTCGATGGAATTCCAAGATTTCACTCTAAACAAGTGCTACTTTGAGGCCTATGACAAGTGATTCTTAGAAAAACTCTCCAATGGTCCACTTCTTCAAATTTAGGTTCTCTAGGGTGAGTCATTTGATTCCACAACCGCGAAAAAAGTCTAGCTCGATTCTATGGCCGGATTGGAAACTTCTCTTCGCTTTTGAGTTCACGCTGAAATCGCTCCAGCAGTCCCTAATGTCACATCCGAAACATATATTAACGGTTGGGGAAGGCAATGTAATTGTTCCTACCATCATCTAACCTATCCACCCTAGCTTCCTATGTACCTTTCGTGTCGTTCCCCTTCTTGTTTCGGTACGTAGGTCGACATAGATATTTTCGATGGAATTCCAAGATTTCACTCTAAACAAGTGCTACTTTGAGGCCTATGACAAGTGATGCTTAGAAAAACTCTCCAATGGTCCACTTCTTCAAATTTAGGTTCTCTAGGGTGAGTCATTTGATTCCACAACCGCGAAAAAGTCTAGCTCGATTCTATGGCCGGATTGGAAACTTCTCTTCGTTTTGAGTTCACGCTGAAATCGGCTCCAAAGAGTCCCTAATGTCACATCCGAAAACATATATTAACGGTTGGGGAAGGCAATGTAATTGTTCCTACCATCATCTAACCTATCCACCCTAGCTTCCTATGTACCTTTCGTGTCGCTTCCCTTTCTTGTTTCTTCGCACGTAGGTCGACATAGATATTTTTCGATGGAATTCCAAGATTTCACTCTAAACAAGTGCTACTTTGAGGCCTATGACAAGTGATTCTTAGAAAAACTCTCCAATGGTCCACTTCTTCAAATTTAGGTTCTCTAGGGTGAGTCATTTGATTCCACAACCGCGAAAAAGTCTAGCTCGATTCTATGGCCGGATTGGAAACTTCTCTTCGTTTTGAGTTCACGCTGAAATCGCTCCAGCAGTCCCTAATGTCACATCCGAAAAACATATATTAACGGTTGGGGAAGGCAATGTAATTGTTCCTACCATCATCTAACCTATCCACCCTAGCTTCCTATGTACCTTTCGTGTCGCTCCCCTTCTTGTTTCGCACGTAGGTCGACATAGATATTTTCGATGGAATTCCAAGATTTCACTCTAAACAAGTGCTACTTTGAGGCCTATGACAAGTGATTCTTAGAAAAACTCTCCAATGGTCCACTTCTTCAAATTTAGGTTCTCTAGGGTGAGTCATTTGATTCCACAACCGCGAAAAAAAGTCTAGCTCGATTCTATGGCCGGATTGGAAACTTCTCTTCGTTTTGAGTTCACGCTGAAATCGCTCCCAGCAGTCCCTAATGTCACATCCGAAACATATATTAACGGTTGGGGAAGGCAATGTAATTGTTCCTACCATCATCTAACCTATCCACCCTAGCTTCCTATGTACCTTTCGTGTCGCTCCCTTCTTGTTTCGGTACGTAGGTCGACATAGATATATTTTCGATGGAATTCCAAGATTTCACTCTAAACAAGTGCTACTTTTGAGGCCTATGACAAGTGATTCTTAGAAAAAACCCTCCAATGGTCCACTTCTTCAAATTTAGGTTCTCTAGGGTGAGTCATTTGATTCCACAACCGCGAAAAAGTCTAGCTCGATTCTATGGCCGGATTGGAAACTTCTCTTCGTTTTGAGTTCGCGCTGAAATCGTCTCCAGCAGTCCCTAATGTCACATCCGGAAACATATATTAACGGTTGGGGAAGGCAATGTAATTGTTCCTACCATCATCTAACCTATCCACCCTAGCTTCCTATGTACCTTTCGTGTCGTTCCCCTTCTTGTTTCGGTACGTAGGTCGACATAGATATTTTCGATGGAATTCCAAGATTTCACTCTGAACATGTGCTACTTTGAGGCCTGTGACAAGTGATGCTTAGAAAAACTCTCCAATGGTCCACTTCTTCAAATTTAGGTTCTCTAGGGTGAGTCATTTGATTCCACAACCGCGAAAAAGTCTAGCTCGATTCTATGGCCGGATTGGAAACTTCTCTTCGTTTTGAGTTCGCGCTGAAATCGGCTCCAGCAGTCCCTAATGTCACATCCGGAAACATATATTAACGGTTGGGGAAGGCAATGTAATTGTTCCTACCATCATCTAACCTATCCACCCTAGCTTCCTATGTACCTTTCGTGTCGCTCCCCTTCTTGTTTCGACGTAGGTCGACATAGATATTTTTTCGATGGAATTCCAAGATTTCACTCTAAACAAGTGCTACTTTGAGGCCTATGACAAGTGATTCTTAGAAAAACTCTCCAATGGTCCACTTCTTCAAATTTAGGTTCTCTAGGGTGAGTCATTTGATTCCACAACCGCGAAAAAAGTCTAGCTCGATTCTATGGCCGGATTGGAAACTTCTCTTCGTTTTGAGTTCACGCTGAAATCGCTCCAGCAGTCCCTAATGTCACATCCGAAAACATATATTAACGGTTGGGGAAGGCAATGTAATTGTTCCTACCATCATCTAACCTATCCACCCTAGCTTCCTATGTACCTTTCGTGTCGCTCCCCTTCTTGTTTCGCACGTAGGTCGACATAGATATTTTCGATGGAATTCCAAGATTTCACTCTAAACAAGTGCTACTTTGAGGCCTATGACAAGTGATGCTTAGAAAAACTCTCCAATGGTCCACTTCTTCAAATTTAGGTTCTCTAGGGTGAGTCATTTGATTCCACAACCGCGAAAAAAGTCTAGCTCGATTCTATGGCCGGATTGGAAACTTCTCTTCGTTTTGAGTTCACGCTGAAATCGGCTCCAAAGCAGTCCCTAATGTCACATCCGAAACATATATTAACGGTTGGGGAAGGCAATGTAATTGTTCCTACCATCATCTAACCTATCCACCCTAGCTTCCTATGTACCTTTCGTGTCGCTCCCCTTCTTGTTTCGGTGACGTAGGTCGATATAGATATTTTCGATGGAATTCCAAGATTTCACTCTAAACAAGTGCTACTTTGAGGCCTATGACAAGTGATTCTTAGAAAAACTCTCCAATGGTCCACTTCTTCAAATTTAGGTTCTCTAGGGTGAGTCATTTGATTCCACAACCGCGAAAAAAGTCTAGCTCGATTCTATGGCCGGATTGGAAACTTCTCTTCGTTTTGAGTTCACGCTGAAATCGGCTCCAGCAGTCCCTAATGTCACATCCGAAACATATATTAACGGTTGGGGAAGGCAATGTAATTGTTCCTACCATCATCTAACCTATCCACCCTCGCTTTCTATGTACCTTTCGTGTCGCTCCCTTCTTGTTTCGGTACGTAGGTCGACATAGATATTTTCGATGGAATTCCAAGATTTCACTCTAAACAAGTGCTACTTTGAGGCCTATGACAAGTGATGCTTAGAAAAACTCTCCAATGGTCCACTTCTTCAAATTTAGGTTCTCTAGGGTGAGTCATTTGATTCCACAACCGCGAAAAAGTCTAGCTTGATTCTATATCCCGGATTGGAAACTTCTCTTCGTTTTGAGTTCACGCTGAAATCGCTCCAAAGAGTCCCTAATGTCACATCCGAAACATATATTAACGGTTGGGGAAGGCAATGTAATTGTTCCTACCATCATCTAACCTATCCACCCTAGCTTCCTATGTACCTTTCGTGTCGCTTCCCTTTCTTGTTTCGCACGTAGGTCGACATAGATATTTTTGATGGAATTCCAAGATTTCACTCTAAACAAGTGCTACTTTGAGGCCTATGACAAGTGATTATTAGAAAAACTCTCCAATGGTCCACTTCTTCAAATTTAGGTTCTCTAGGGTGAGTCATTTGATTCCACAACCGCGAAAAAAGTCTAGCTCGATTCTATGGCCGGATTGGAAACTTCTCTTCGTTTTGAGTTCACGCTGAAAATCGGCTCCAAAGAGTCCCTAATGTCACATCCGAAACATATATTAACGGTTGGGGAAGGCAATGTAATTGTTCCTACCATCATCTAACCTATCCACCCTAGCTTCCTATGTACCTTTCGTGTCGTTCCCCTTCTTGTTTCGGTACGTAGGTCGACATAGAGATTTTCGATGGAATTCCAAGATTTCACACTGAACAAGTGCTACTTTGAGGCCTGTGACAAGTGATTCTTAGAAAAACTCTCCAATGGTCCACTTCTTCAAATTTAGGTTCTCTAGGGTGAGTCATTTGATTCCACAACCGCGAAAAAGTCTAGCTCGATTCTATGGCCGGATTGGAAACTTCTCTTCGTTTTGAGTTCACGCTGAAATCGGCTCCAGCAGTCCCTAATGTCACATCCGAAACATATATTAACGGTTGGGGAAGGCAATGTAATTGTTCCTACCATCATCTAACCTATCCACCCTAGCTTCCTATGTACCTTTCGTGTCGCTTCCCTTCTTGTTTCTTCGCATACGTAGGTCGACATAGATATTTTCGATGGAATTCCAAGATTTCACTCTAAACAAGTGCTACTTTGAGGCCTATGACAAGTGATTCTTAGAAAAACTCTCCAATGGTCCACTTCTTCAAATTTAGGTTCTCTAGGGTGAGTCATTTGATTCCACAACCGCGAAAAAAAAGTCTAGCTCGATTCTATGGCCGGATTGGAAACTTCTCTTCGTTTTGAGTTCACGCTGAAAATCAGCTCCAGCAAATCCTAAATGTCACATCCGAAACATATATTAACGGTTGGGGAAGGCAATGTAATTGTTCCTACCATCATCTAACCTATCCACCCTAGCTTCCTATGTACCTTTCGTGTCGCTTCCCTTCTTGTTTCGCACGTAGGTCGACATAGAGATATTTTCGATGGAATTCCAAGATTTCACTCTAAACAAGTGCTACTTTGAGGCCTATGACAAGTGATGCTTAGAAAAACTCTCCAATGGTCCACTTCTTCAAATTTAGGTTCTCTAGGGTGAGTCATTTGATTCCACAACCGCGAAAAAGTCTAGCTCGATTCTATGGCTGGATTGGAAAATTCTCTTCGTTTTGAGTTCACGCTGAAATCGCTCCAAAGAAGTCCCTAATGTCACATCCGAAACATATATTAACGGTTGGGGAAGGCAATGTAATTGTTCCTACCATCATCTAACCTATCCACCCTAGCTTCCTATGTACCTTTCGTGTCGCTCCCCTTCTTGTTTCTCGTACGTAGGTCGACATAGATATTTTCGATGATGGAATTCCAAGATTTCACTCTAAACAAGTGCTACTTTGAGGCCTATGACAAGTGATGCTTAGAAAAACTCTCCAATGGTCCACTTCTTCAAATTTAGGTTCTCTAGGGTGAGTCATTTGATTCCACAACCGCGAAAAAGTCTAGCTCGATTCTATGGCTGGATTGGAAACTTCTCTTCGTTTTGAGTTTGCGCTGAAATCTGCTCCAGCAGTCCGTAGTGTCACATCCGAAACATATATTAACGGTTGGGGAAGGCAATGTAATTGTTCCTACCATCATCTAACCTATCCACCCTAGCTTCCTATGTACCTTTCGTGTCGCTCCCCTTTCTTGTTTCGCAGACGTAGGTCGACATAGATATTTTCGATGGAATTCCAAGATTTCACTCTAAACAAGTGCTACTTTGAGGCCTATGACAAGTGATGCTTAGAAAAACTCTCCAATGGTCCACTTCTTCAAATTTAGGTTCTCTAGGGTGAGTCATTTGATTCCACAACCGCGAAAAAGTCTAGCTCGATTCTATGGCCGGATTGGAAACTTCTCTTCGTTTTGAGTTCACGCTGAAATCGCTCCAAAGTCCCCCTAATGTCACATCCGAAACATATATTAACGGTTGGGGAAGGCAATGTAATTGTTCCTACCATCATCTAACCTATCCACCCTAGCTTCCTATGTACCTTTCGTGTCGCTCCCCTTCTTGTTTTTCGGTACGTAGGTCGACATAGAGATTTTTTCGATGGAATTCCAAGATTTCACTCTAAACAAGTGCTACTTTGAGGCCTATGACAAGTGATTCTTAGAAAAACTCTCCAATGGTCCACTTCTTCAAATTTAGGTTCTCTAGGGTGAGTCATTTGATTCCACAACCGCGAAAAAAAGTCTAGCTCGATTCTATGGCCGGATTGGAAACTTCTCTTTGTTTTGAGTTCACGCTGAAATCGCTCCCAGCAGTCCCTAATGTCACATCCGAAACATATATTAACGGTTGGGGAAGGCAATGTAATTGTTCCTACCATCATCTAACCTATCCACCCTAGCTTCCTATGTACCTTTCGTGTCGCTCCCTTGTTTTTCGCACGTAGGTCGACATAGATATTTTCGATGGAATTCCAAGATTTCACTCTAAACAAGTGCTACTTTGAGGCCTATGACAAGTGATGCTTAGAAAAACTCTCCAATGGTCCACTTCTTCAAATTTAGGTTCTCTAGGGTGAGTCATTTGATTCCACAACCGCGAAAAAAGTCTAGCTCGATTCTATGGCCGGATTGGAAACTTCTCTTCGTTTTTGAGTTCACTGAAATCGCTCCAAAGAGTCCCTAATGTCACATCCGAAACATATATTAACGGTTGGGGAAGGCAATGTAATTGTTCCTACCATCATCTAACCTATCCACCCTAGCTTCCTATGTACCTTTCGTGTCGCTTCCCTTCTTGTTTCTGCACGTAGGTCGACATAGATATTTTTCGATGGAATTCCAAGATTTCACTCTAAACAAGTGCTACTTTGAGGCCTATGACAAGTGATTCTTAGAAAAACTCTCCAATGGTCCACTTCTTCAAATTTAGGTTCTCTAGGGTGTGTCATTTGATTCCACAACCGCAAAAAAAGTCTAGCTCGATTCTATGGCCGGATTGGAAACTTCTCTTCGTTTTGAGTTCACGCTGAAATCGGCTCCAGCAGTCCCTAATGTCACATCCGAAAACATATATTAACGGTTGGGGAAGGCAATGTAATTGTTCCTACCATCATCTAACCTATCCACCCTAGCTTCCTATGTACCTTTCGTGTCGTTCCCCTTCTTGTTTCGATGACGTAGGTCGACATAGATATTTTTCGATGGAATTCCAAGATTTCACTCTGAACAAGTGCTACTTTGAGGCCTGTGACAAGTGATGCTTAGAAAAACTCTCCAATGGTCCACTTCTTCAAATTTAGGTTCTGTAGGTTGAGTCATTTGATTGCACAACCGCGAAAAAGTCTAGCTCGATTCTATGGCCAGATTGGAAACTTCTCTTCGTTTTGAGTTCACGCTGAAATCGGCTCCAAAGCAGTCCCTAATGTCACATCCGAAACATATATTAACGGTTGGGGAAGGCAATGTAATTGTTCCTACCATCATCTAACCTATCCACCCTAGCTTCCTATGTACCTTTCGTGTCGCTCCCCTTCTTGTTTCGACGTAGGTCGACATATAGATATTTTCGATGGAATTCCAAGATTTCACTCTAAACAAGTGCTACTTTGAGGCCTATGACAAGTGATGCTTAGAAAAACTCTCCAATGGTCCACTTCTTCAAATTTAGGTTCTCTAGGGTGAGTCATTTGATTCCACAACCGCGAAAAAGTCTAGCTCGATTCTATATCCTGATTGGAAACTTCTCTTCGTTTTGAGTTCACGCTGAAATCAGCTCCAGCTGTCCCTACTGTCACATCCGGAAACATATATTAACAGTTGGGGAACGCAATGTAATTGTTCCTACCATCATCTAACGTATCCACCCTAGCTTTCTATGTACCTTTCGTGTCGCTCCCCTTCTTGTTTGTTTCTGCACGTAGGTCGACATAGATATTTTCGATGGAATTCCAAGATTTCACTCTAAACAAGTGCTACTTTGAGGCCTATGACAAGTGATTCTTAGAAAAAAACTCTCCAATGGTCCACTTCTTCAAATTTAGGTTCTCTAGGGTGAGTCATTTGATTCCACAACCGCGCAAAAAGTCTAGCTCGATTCTATGGCCGGATTGGAAACTTCTCTTCGTTTTGAGTTCACGCTGAAATCAGCTCCAGCAGTCCCCTAATGTCACATCCGAAAACATATATTAACGGTTGGGGAAGGCAATGTAATTGTTCCTACCATCATCTAACCTATCCACCCTAGCTTCCTATGTACCTTTCGTGTCGCTCCCTTCTTGTTTCGGCACGTAGGTCGACATAGATATTTTCGATGGAATTCCAAGATTTCACTCTAAACAAGTGCTACTTTGAGGCCTATGACAAGTGATTCTTAGAAAAACTCTCCAATGGTCCACTTCTTCAAATTTAGGTTCTCTAGGGTGAGTCATTTGATTCCACAACCGCGAAAAAAAGTCTAGCTCGATTCTATGGCCGGATTGGAAACTTCTCTTCGTTTTGAGTTCACGCTGAAATCGGCTCCAAAGAGTCCCTAATGTCACATCCGAAACATATATTAACGGTTGGGGAAGGCAATGTAATTGTTCCTACCATCATCTAACCTATCCACCCTAGCTTCCTATGTACCTTTCGTGTCGCTTCCCTTCTTGTTTCGGTGACGTAGGTCGACATAGAGATTTTTGATGGAATTCCAAGATTTCACTCTATACAAGTGCTACTTTGAGGCCTATGACAAGTGATGCTTAGAAAAACTCTCCAATGGTCCACTTCTTCAAATTTAGGTTCTCTAGGGTGAGTCATTTGATTCCACAACCGCGAAAAAGTCTAGCTCGATTCTATGGCCGGATTGGAAACTTCTCTTCGTTTTGAGTTCACGCTGAAATCGCTCCAAAGCAGTCCCTAATGTCACATCCGAAAACATATATTAACGGTTGGGGAAGGCAATGTAATTGTTCCTACCATCATCTAACCTATCCACCCTAGCTTCCTATGTACCTTTCGTGTCGCTTCCTTCTTGTTTCGCACGTAGGTCGACATAGATATTTTTCGATGGAATTCCAAGATTTCACTCTAAACAAGTGCTACTTTGAGGCCTATGACAAGTGATTCTTAGAAAAAAACTCTCCAATGGTCCACTTCTTCAAATTTAGGTTCTCTAGGGGGTGAGTCATTTGATTCCACAACCGCAAAAAGTCTAGCTCGATTCTATATCCGGATTGGAAACTTCTCTTCGTTTTGAGTTCACGCTGAAATCGCTCTCCAGCAGTCCCTAATGTCACATCCGAAACATATATTAACGGTTGGGGAAGGCAATGTAATTGTTCCTACCATCATCTAACCTATCCACCCTAGCTTCCTATGTACCTTTCGTGTCGCTCCCTTCTTGTTTCGGTACGTAGGTCGACATATAGATATTTTCGATGGAATTCCAAGATTTCACTCTAAACAAGTGCTACTTTGAGGCCTATGACAAGTGATGCTTAGAAAAACTCTCCAATGGTCCACTTCTTCAAATTTAGGTTCTCTAGGGTGAGTCATTTGATTCCACAACCGCAAAAAAGTCTAGCTCGATTCTATGGCCGGATTGGAAACTTCTCTTCGCTTTTGAGTTCACGCTGAAATCAGCTCCAAAGAGTCCCTAATGTCACATCCGAAAACATATATTAACGGTTGGGGAAGGCAATGTAATTGTTCCTACCATCATCTAACCTATCCACCCTAGCTTCCTATGTACCTTTCGTGTCGCTCCCTTCTTGTTTCTTTCACGTAGGTCGACATAGATATTTTCGATGGAATTCCAAGATTTCACTCTAAACAAGTGCTACTTTGAGGCCTATGACAAGTGATTCTTAGAAAAACTCTCCAATGGTCCACTTCTTCAAATTTAGGTTCTCTAGGGTGAGTCATTTGATTCCACAACCGCGAAAAAAAGTCTAGCTCGATTCTATGGCCGGATTGGAAACTTCTCTTCGTTTTGAGTTCACGCTGAAATCGGCTCCAGCAGTCCCTAATGTCACATCCGAAACATATATTAACGGTTGGGGAAGGCAATGTAATTGTTCCTACCATCATCTAACCTATCCACCCTAGCTTCCTATGTACCTTTCGTGTCGCTCCCCTTCTTGTTTCGCTACGTAGGTCGACATAGAGATTTTCGATGGAATTCCAAGATTTCACTCTGAATAAGTGCTACTTTGGGGCCTATGACAAGTGATTCTTAGAAAAACTCTCCAATGGTCCACTTCTTCAAATTTAGGTTCTCCAGGGTGAGTCATTTGATTCCACAACCGCAAAAAGTCTAGCTCGATTCTATGGCCGGATTGGAAACTTCTCTTCGTTTTGAGTTCGCGCTGAAATCTGCTCCAGCAGTCCCTAGTGTCACATCCGGAAACATATATTAACGGTTGGGGAAGGCAATGTAATTGTTCCTACCATCATCTAACCTATCCACCCTAGCTTCCTATGTACCTTTCGTGTCGTTCCCCTTCTTGTTTCGGTCCGTAGGTCGACATAGATATTTTTTTCGATGGAATTCCAAGATTTCACTCTATACAAGTGCTACTTTGAGGCCTATGACAAGTGATTCTTAGAAAAAACTCTCCAATGGTCCACTTCTTCAAATTTAGGTTCTCTAGGGTGAGTCATTTTGATTCCACAACCGCGAAAAAGTCTAGCTCGATTCTATGGCCGGATTGGAAACTTCTCTTCGTTTTGAGTTCACGCTGAAATCGGCTCCAAAGCAGTCCCTAATGTCACATCCGAAACATATATTAACGGTTGGGGAAGGCAATGTAATTGTTCCTACCATCATCTAACCTATCCACCCTAGCTTCCTATGTACCTTTCGTGTCGCTTCCCTTCTTGTTTCGCACGTAGGTCGACATAGATATTTTCGATGGAATTCCAAGATTTCACTCTATACAAGTGCTACTTTGAGGCCTATGACAAGTGATGCTTAGAAAAAAACTCTCCAATGGTCCACTTCTTCAAATTTAGGTTCTCTAGGGTGAGTCATTTGATTCCACAACCGCGAAAAAAGTCTAGCTCGATTCTATGGCCGGATTGGAAACTTCTCTTCGTTTTGAGTTCACGCTGAAATCGGCTCCAAAGCAGTCCCTAATGTCACATCCGAAAACATATATTAACGGTTGGGGAAGGCAATGTAATTGTTCCTACCATCATCTAACCTATCCACCCTAGCTTCCTATGTACCTTTCGTGTCGCTCCCTTCTTCTTGTTTCGCACGTAGGTCGACATAGAGATTTTCGATGGAATTCCAAGATTTCACTCTAAACAAGTGCTACTTTGAGGCCTATGACAAGTGATTCTTAGAAAAACTCTCCAATGGTCCACTTCTTCAAATTTAGGTTCTCTAGGGTGAGTCATTTGATTCCACAACCGCGAAAAAGTCTAGCTCGATTCTATGGCCGGATTGGAAACTTCTCTTCGTTTTGAGTTCGCGCTGAAATCGGCTCCAGCAGTCCCTAATGTCACATCCGGAAACATATATTAATGGTTGGGGAAGGCAATGTAATTGTTCCTACCATCATCTAACCTATCCACCCTAGCTTCCTATGTACCTTTCGTGTCGTTCCCCTTCTTGTTTCGGTACGTAGGTCGACATAGAGATTTTCGATGGAATTCCAAGATTTCACACTGAACAAGTCCTACTTTGAGGCCTGTGACAAGTGATGCTTAGAAAAACTCTCCAATGGTCCACTTCTTCAAATTTAGGTTCTCTAGGGTGAGTCATTTGATTCCACAACCGCGAAAAAGTCTAGCTTGATTCTATATCCTGATTGGAAACTTCTCTTTGTTTTGAGTTCGCGCTGAAATCAGCTCCAGCAGTCCCTAATGTCACATCCGAAACATATATTAACGGTTGGGGAAGGCAATGTAATTGTTCCTACCATCATCTAACCTATCCACCCTAGCTTCCTATGTACCTTTCGTGTCGTTCCCCTTCTTGTTTCAGTACGTAGGTCGACATAGATATTTTCGATGGAATTCCAAGATTTCACTCTATACAAGTGCTACTTTGAGGCCTATGACAAGTGATTCTTAGAAAAACTCTCCAATGGTCCACTTCTTCAAATTTAGGTTCTCTAGGGTGAGTCATTTGATTCCACAACCACGAAAAAGTCTACCTCGATTCTATGGCTGGATTGGAAACTTCTCTTCGTTTTGAGTTCGCGCTGAAATCTGCTCCAGCTGTCCGTAGTGTCACATCCGGAAACATATATTAACGGTTGGGGAAGGCAATGTAATTGTTCCTACCATCATCTAACCTATCCACCCTAGCTTCCTATGTACCTTTCGTGCCGTTCCCCTTCTTGTTTCGATACGTAGGTCGACATAGATATTTTCGATGGAATTCCAAGATTTCACTCTATACAAGTGCTACTTTGAGGCCTATGACAAGTGATGCTTAGAAAAACTCTCCAATGGTCCACTTCTTCAAATTTAGGTTCTCTAGGGTGAGTCAT
>JADLZK010005573.1:0-50682 GCA_015847255.1 Hyparrhenia diplandra | reverse complement strand
ATACACATATATGTGGGCCAGGGGCGGACTATACCCAATTTGGCACTTCCTCCAAACTCGCTAGAAAAATGATCTTTGAGGAACTAAAGTCGAGCCATATAACCCCCACGGTTGTAATTTGTAAATCCCGATGTTACATTGCGCACAATTTCTCATGTTGATAAAAATTATGTTTCATGTTTTATGGCATAAACATTAAGTAGGTCACATGATCATGAACTTAAGACAATAAATACCCAAACTATACTTGCCTTGGTCTGTCGAAGTCTTGTTGACTCTGCTGCTCCTCGAAAAAACTGCTCCCCGATCACCAAAGTAATGCTCACCGCCTAGACTTCGATAATAAAATCAACATACACGCATCCATAGACAATCATGCACGAAGCAAACAAGGCTATATTAGAACAGTACACCAACAATGATAAAATAGTACAAAAGGTTTATAAAACTGATCTACGCATCGCTACGATCACATAGACGTAAAGATCACGAAAATCGGAATTAAAACGGGTAAGTTATGAATTTTACAAGATTCCCTATAGACAAATAATTAATTAAATCTAACTACGAAAATTAACTGTCCCAGAATTACTGAACAATTATACTAACGCGTAGAGAATCGAAATATGAATCTAACGCAATTTGAACGGATCAATTCGAGTTAAAATGAAGAAGTTATGAGCATTTAAAGACAGTGGCAAATCTGTAATTAGACTGAACTTTAATTTCGAGTTTAAAACAAGGCTTGCACGCTTTACGAATTAAACCTAGCCGGCGGGGGCTAGCTCATAAGAATTCGCGACTCGATTGAACAAAGTGGTCGGGAAGGATCTGTTTGCAATATATAAATCTATGCAGGGACTCATTAGCAAGATTACCCACGAAGGGGTATCTTCCGCTGTGGACCGTTGATGTCAAGATCTACAAACAAGATTAAAGAGGGGCCGGTTGTGGGCGGTGCTCCGCTAGGGTTAGTGCCGGCGGCGGCGCCGGCCGGGTCGGGCGGTGGCGGCTCGCCCGGCGCCATGAATCGGGGCCAAAGGACCACCGCTTCTACGAACCGAACGCATGGATCGACGAGGATGCGAGCGCAGACTCGATGGTGGCAAAAGCGTGGCGGGCAACGCCGGGCCGCGGCGTCACGCCATGGCTATCGGCAAGAGGTTCGCCGGCGCGTGCAGCTTTGGGTTCTAGGGCCCCATTCTCTAACTTCGAGGTACGGGAAGGTAAAGTGTGGGTCGAGGATCTCACCAACAGCGAGACGACGAGGTCGATAACGGGATGAGGACGATCGGCGGCGAAAAGATGGCGGCCGGCCAACGGAGAATCCACGAACGGCGGAGGTCATGCGACAATCCGACATGGCGAATCGTAAAAGAACATGGAAATTGATAGGGGAATTCGGATGGAGACGCCTACGGCGCTTCGGTACTCGACGATGGCAGGAAGTGACGACAGGCGGCGGAATCGCTGGCTCGACCCTCGCAACGCTTGCTATGGCTACAAAGAATACTGGTGCTCTAGAGCAGGGCAACTAGCGGCGCCGCGGGTGGGGAAAAGAGGGACTAGGTGGCTATGCCCAATATAGGCCGAGGGGGCGAGGGGCAGCCGTGGGGATAAACCCCTATCCCCTCACAGTCACCGGGTTAGGCCTCTCGGCCAGCCCAGACGGCAGATCAAAGCCCCTTTGGCGCCCAGAAGACCGCAGAATTATCGGAGATCACGACCTAAACTTGGTCGCCAAGATAGTTTCCTAGTATAGCTCTATCGTAATCACTACATACTTTCCTATTGTAACCCGTCGGGGATAGATCTTGTCGGGCCCGATCCGACTGTAACCCCCGCTCCCGGACTATATAAGGTGGCGAGGATCCCCCCCCGAGGGACACGATATTCACAATCAATCAATACAAACTAAAGCAGGACTTAGGTTTTACGCCATCAAGGCGGCCCGAACACGGTAAAAACCCGTGTGTTTTGTCCTTCGCTCGTTCTTCTTAACGTCTCGTTAGCCGCCTAGCGCACCTCTACCGCTCAACCTACTAGCCGGGCATACCCACTAGACTATCGCCGATAAAACCGACGGCATTGGCGGCGCGCCCGGTAGGGGGTGTGCGTACGAAGACGCCATGGCTAACAAGATGGTGATCTTCCACGACTCCATGGCGGTCGGCCGATGGAGGACATCCAATCGGGGACGCTCGTGGAAACAACGGCGCCATGCTCGGCGTCAACAACCCTGCGCCGGCCTCAGATCCAATGCGTACGGCATCTGCTTCACAAAGACCGGCACCGACTCAACTCCGAGTCGGGCCCTCGAACTGTCCAGGCTCACCCCACCGTTTGTGCCATACACACGGGCGCTTGTCCACGACGTCGACAATCTACTCGGCGACTTTGGCGGGCTCCAGGATCGGTATGGGTGAGTCTTCCCCTTTGGTTGACTCGACTACATCCGCGCACGCCATCGAGGGACAACATCGAGCCCACGGCATGGGCTGCCCGCACACCTTCGAGGAGAAACGGATCTGGGTCGGGGACTCTTCCTGGCCAGGGTCTCGGTCGCCACCGCTTACTCGAAGGCCGGGTTGTCCGCTTCGCCATCCCCATCCGCGACCCGAGCGCCTGGACTCGGGATTGGTCGGAGGACCGCCCCACCGTGCGACTTCATCGACGCACCAACGTACCATGAAGGCCTCCCCCGCCAACAACGCGCGACCACATGTCGCATGGCCAAGCTCTCCCCCCCGATCCTGGAGGGGGCGAGGAGACATCGAGCTCCGTGACGGCCGCACCGCCTCCTTGTCTTCATCCGACGCCACTACTACCGTTCTCCCCGCTGTTCGACCGGGGTACCGCTTCTGGGAGATCTCTGGGCGAGGGGGGTTCGTCGACAACGACTCGGCTGAATTCGCTTGTTTATAGGTTGTTCCTGTCCTCAGTAGTTCAATACACTATTCTAAGGCCTGTTGCCTATACAGGATCTCAAGTTTCTAGTACAGTCAGGCTTTGGTTATCGCTATACCCTCTCTAGACAAACGATTTGATTCAACCCACTCTACTATCGTACAGAGCACCCTGCCTTAATAATCGCATAGGCACCCGGGAACCTTACCGGTAAAAGAAGGAGACTCCTAACCCCTTGATGGGGAGACCAAGAACAATGCGCACTTCACTCGAGAAGAACGCAACGCGACAAGCGCGTCGCCGACAAAAGCGGAGCAGATGCGGCTATCAGGCTCGGCCCGGGACGCCGGCTGCAGCCGCCCCGACTCGCCCGGAATCTACAAGCTGCCCGACAGTGTGGTTGGCATCCCGGTCCACAAGACACCTAAGCGTAACATCGCGCCCCGCAACCCTCCCGGGCCAACTGGAGAACGCCAATTGATGAGGTCCGTGGGTACATCTCGCCACTCACGCCCGGCTCAACCTGTCTCGGGTTCGTCGGCGCCCTCGCTGTCATCATCACGGCGCCACCGCCCGGAGTCAGCGTCAACAAAACAAGGAAGAAGCATCCCTCCATGCCCGAGAGGGGCGACCCGGTCCCAAGATCGCGACAACGCCGTTCCCGGCGCGCAGCTCCTCGGCGGGCAAAACGCAGGGCGGGAAGGTCGGCGGTCGAGCGCTGGGGGGCGGGCTGCGGTGCTTTCCGGCCCGCGCGCGGTGGTCAACCACCCCCGGCGTCGCCAGGATGG
Source organism: Hyparrhenia diplandra (assembly GCA_015847255.1). Taxonomy (NCBI): domain Eukaryota; kingdom Viridiplantae; phylum Streptophyta; class Magnoliopsida; order Poales; family Poaceae; genus Hyparrhenia; species Hyparrhenia diplandra. The sequence continues at coordinate 46,987 of JADLZK010005573.1, read as the reverse complement.
AAAACCGGCGTCCCCGACCTCCGTAGCACCATCGACATGGCTCGAGACGCCCGCTACCGCGATATTCGCTAGCCGCCAGGCTCGCGAGGATGCCGAGAGATCCGAGCGACGTGAGGAATACAACATGCTGTACGGGAACCCAATTTGGGAACCTCACGATCACTACGATCCAGCCCTACCACCCGGATCTCCGCCCGGTCCGATGCCCTCCGGGCTTCAAAGGCACTAACGCCCTCTCGAAGTACTCGCCCAGAGATCCCGAGGCTGGGTCATGATCTCTAAAATCGCAATCAGATCGGGCGGAGGAGGGGAGGATGTCATGGCAAACTACTTCCCGATTAGCCTCGACCCGAGCGGCCAATCGGCGCCCCGGCTCTCCCGGAAGGAAGACTACGCGACGCGGCAAGACGTCAAGGATATCTTCATCAAGACCTACAAGCCCACGCATAAGCAAGCAAGGCACAAAGTATGACTCGAGAGGGTTGCTGCCTCGGCGCAACGAGCCACCCGGGAGTACATCCGCCAATTTCCGAGGTGCGCCCGACAATCCCGGATATCACCGGACGAGGAGTCGTCGGCGCGTTCACCAAAGGCCTTGTCTCCAATGGTAACGCCGCAGCCCAAGAGCTGCGAAGAAGAAGCTCCACAGTCCAAAATCACAACCATGTCCAAACTCCCGGATGTGGTGCGAGGTTCACGGGCAAGATGAGGCCGAGTACGTCTTCCATAAGGATTACGGCTGCTCTACTTGCGGGAGTATTCCCCGGCAAGCGATACCCCCGCGACGATAAACGACGCTGACGAAGGCCACGATAACCGCGCCTGGACGACTCCCACGACATGAGTCGCCCGAGGAAGGTCAGCGTAACTATCGCGAGCGCCGTCGTGATCGGAACCGCCGGGAGGTGGCGCCAACAACGCCAAGGGCTGGCGGAAGAAGAAGAGCGCTCAACCTGCAAGACCCGGACAAGAAGCTCCCTACACGGCAAGTGTCCCCTGCACCCGGACTTGAATCATAGTGCGGCGTAATGTCGCACTTTAACGCCGAGTATGAAAGCGAGTGCAAGAAGCTCAAGATCACCGACGAGCACGAGGAGGAGACCCAAGGTTGTCCGCAACAACCGTGAAGAAGACCTAGACGAGCCGATCCTGTGCAATCGTTATCAAGGCCAAGACAGCGTCATTCACATGATCATGGGCGGACACTACGGCTGCGGGAGGTGGGGCGGGATCGCAAGATCTCCGCCCCGTAATGTCCTCGACCGTCAAAGACTTCAGCGAGGGGGTCACCAACCGATGTGGCCCACCTTCTCCTCCGAGGTGTCATAACCTTCACCGACGACGACCGGTGGTGCAACAACCTCGTATCTGGCGGCGATTCCCACTCGTCCCTAGACCCGTGATTCGGCGCCGCGCTTCGAAGGTCCTAATCGACGGAGGGAGCGCCACGAACATCTTTGTTCGAACTCGATGAAGGCTGGACATCACAAAGGACAACCTCAAGCCATACAACCACCTGCTCGGGATCCTGGCCGGGAGAGTCATTAGTTCCTCGGCGGGCGTTGTTACGCTACGCCGTGAAGTTCGGCAACTCAAGCATCATCGCATCCAATACATGAATTTCGTTGTCGGTCGACTTCGATTCATCGTACCACGCCATTATTGGGCGACTGGACTAACCAGGCTCATGGCGGTCCCGCACTATGGCTACCTCATCCTCAAGATCCCCAGCAGCAAGGGGGTCCTCACATGTAGGGCCAATGTACACATGGCCTATGTCCCGCGAGAAGGAGGGCCTCGACAAAGCGGGAGTTCATCCTCCAAATGATACGGCGAGGAGGAGGTCATCAAGAACGCGAAGAAGCTGAACCCCTCCGACCTCGAATACCCGAGGAGGAGCGGACGAAGACCACCAAGCCGTCGGGACACCAAAGACATCCAAATACCGTGGAGGGAGATGCGTCCAAGACGACGGGGATAGGCGTCAACCTTGACCCCAAATAGGAAGACGCCAGCCGTCCGGTTCTTGAGAGAGAATGTGAGCATTTTTAAGCGTGGAAACCCGCCGATATGCGGGAGTACCTCGGAGCGGATCGAGCACCGCCTACGTGTCAAGCCAATGGCCAAGCCGTGCACCCGGAAAAATACGCCGCTTTAATATAGAAAAAAGTCGAGCGCTATTAAAGCGTAAATAACTAGGCTTAGGCTGGCGGCTTTATTCGCGAAGTGTATCATCCCGACCGGGTAGCTAATCCGTCCTTGTAAGAAAAAGAATAATGAATGGAGGATGTGCGTTGATTATACCGATCTCAATAGGGCTTGCCCTAAAGACCCTTTTCGGTCTCCCACGTATCGACCGGGTTATGTCGACTCCCACTTCGCGGTTGTGAGCTACTTAGCTTCTGGATTGCTACTCGGGCTATCATCGGTTGCCCTCGCGGTCGAAAGGCCGGGAGAAGACTTCCTTCATCACTCCGTTTGGTGCCTATTGCTACACTACCATGTCGTTCGGGCTCAAGAACGCCGAGCCACTTACCGGCCGGGCTATACAGAGGTTGCCTAGGGAACCTTATCTCCAACCTCGCCGGGCTTACGTCGGCGACATCGTGGTGAAGACCCGGCGCCCTCTCCCCAGTTGACGATCTCGCGAGGGTGTTCGCCAAGCTAAACGAGTACCGGTGGAAACTTAACCCGGAAAGTGTGTTTTCGGCATCCCTCCGGCAATTTGCTCGGCAACATTGTTAGCGAGCATGGCATCGAGCCAAACTCGAGAAAATCAGCGCCCATCATACGGATGAAACCGTCCCCAAAACGTCAAAGATGTCCAGAAATTGAATGGATGCATGGCGGCACTTAGCCGTTTAGGCGACGCGCCTCGGCGGACTGCCCGTTCTTCAAACTCCGAGAGAAGCTTTCAGGTGGACCAACGAGGCTCAAGAGGCCTTCAACGGCTTCAAGAAGTTTCTCACCTCACCTCCAGTGTTGGTGGCCCCAACGACGCGGAGAGCGATATCGCTCTACATCGCAAATACCAATCGGGTGGTTAGTACCGCCTTGGTTGTCGGCCTTGTGGAGGAAGGGCACGTATACCCCGGCCCAAAGGCCGGTCTATTTCGTTAGCGATGTATTAAATGACTCCAAACAAAGGTACTTTACATATACGAGAAGTTGCTCTACGATTCTTATCACCTCCCGCAAAGCTGCGTCATTATTTCGACCTTCACCCGATCATCCGCGGGTCTCGGACTACCCCTTGGGGGGCGTCTGCTGGAATAAGGATTCCAATGGTCGTATATGCAAGTGGGTGATCGAGCTCAGCCTGTTCACCATCGAGCATAAGAATAGGAGTACAATCAAGCCGCAAGCATTGGCGGATTTCGTCTACGAATGGACGGATCTAGAGACTCCCCTCGAAGACACCGGTAGAGAGCGTTGGACAATGTACCCGGCGGTTCGCTCTCAACATCGATGGGCCCGAGTGGCATCTACATCATATCGCCCTCGGGGGATACACTCGGTATGTCCTCCTGGATACACTTCCCCGGCGTCTAACAATGCCGCGGAGTATGAGGCTGCCCCCGCGACGGCCTCCGTATCGTTATCCCGGCTTGGGATTCGCCCATTGCAGGTGTTCGGGGACTCGGCATTGGTAATCAAGCAGGTCAACAAAGATTGGGATTGCAAGAGCGAGAAGATGGATGCGTATGTGGCAGCTATAAGAAAATTGGAGGGCAAGTTCTACGGGCTTAGCTTTGATCATGTGGTTCGGGATTACAACCAAGCCGCCGATGAACTTTCCAAGCTCGGCTCTTCTCGGGGCAAAGATACCGGGCAGCGTCTTCGTCGAAGATCTGTGGAAACCAACCATCGGTGATCCCCGCCGGGGCCCTCCACTCGAGATAAATAGCACACATCGTCGCCACGCTATCCAACACCATCGATGAAGACCGGCGGGTCCCGATAATCAAGTATCTGCGAGGAAGCTCTCGTGCCGAGGATAGGGCCGAGCAAGAGCGTCTCATCCGTGAAGCAAGAACTATGTCCTAGTCGACGGTTTCCTTATGCGGAAGAGTATAGGAGACCGGGTCCTACGAGAAGTGCATCTCCGAAAGATGGTATAAAGTCGCCGAACGAAATCCATGGCGGAATTTGGCGGCAATCATGCTTCTCTTCTACGCACTCGGTCGGCAAGGCTTTCCGTGCGAGGATTTTATTGGCCCGGCGGCCGAGTTTGCCGATCGCGAACACTGGTGCGACATTACACGAACTCAATTCTTCGCGAAAGCACGATGTGCGTAATGCCCGACATGAGCTCAGACTATACCGGCGGCATGGCCTTTTTTCGTGCCGGGGACTTGACGCCATCGGGCCTTTCAAAGCAGCCCCCGGTGGTTTTCAAGTGGATCTTCGTCATGGTCGACAAGTTCTCCGCGGAGTGAGTACCTCCCGCCGGTCGACGCCAACCAAAGACAAGGCCGTCGAGATGTTAGATGAGGTGGTCCATCGGCTTTGGCATCCCAAACTCCATCATCACGCATCTCGGCAAAGACATTCACCGCAGCCACTTTTTGGGATTATTGCGAAGACAAGGGCATTCGGGTGAAATCGTGTGCATCAGCCCACCCTCGGGCCAATAGGCGGGCCGGGCGGCGAATGGCATGATATTAGAAGCGCCGCGGGCGACTCTTCCGACCCACGCGGAAATACCCCAGTCGGGCTCAAAGAGCCGCTGCCGTCGTCACGGGGACTCCGTATCCGGCCTAGCCGCAGCACAGGTGTATCTCCATACTTCATGGTGTTTGGCTCGAAGCGGTCCTCCCTACCGATATCGCCTTTCGTTCTCCACGGGTGGAAAATTATAATGAAGAAACTTCGACGCCACTCGAGAAGATGAGCTCGTCGCTCGAGAAACCAGCTTGCAATGTTGCACGCTGGCACGCCAAATACCTCGGGCGTTCGAAGGTATTACAATCGCAATGTACGTGGAAGAGCCTTTGCGGTTGGCGACCTGGTCCTTCAAGGAAGCGAAGAGTGTTCACAAGCTAGGATCTCATTGGGAAGGCCCCTTCAAAGTTAAAGAGGTTACCCGGCCGGGAGCGTACGGTTGGCGACCATGGAGGATATCGACGTCCCCAAGTCCCGGAACATCGAGCACTGCGACAATTTTTCCCGTAACTCGGGGACTCGTAAGCCGACTTGTATCATTTTTTGCCTTCGTTGTCGCACAATTTAATAAAGTTTATTTGAGCACGTTGACATGGTTATATTTTCTTTCGGCCCGTAACAATTTATTTCCATGCTCGAGCACACTCTAATGTCACTAGACCCCTAGATCCGTCTACGTACTTGGTCGCTTTCGCGGTATATGTGTGACTGTACTCCCGCGTTGATGATGGACCGCGAGATGACTCCTTAGCGTGGTCGAACAGCCCAATAGCTTGCCTCGAGCATCGCGTCTCCTCTTTGCAGCGCTATATCAGCGCGTTAAGGCTAGGGCTGGCGTCCACCATAGGTGACCCCTTTTTAGATCGGTCTACACTTCATCATCGACCATAATCGTATGCATGCTAAAGCGATTATGAAATAAAAACAAAGTATTAGCTAATAACCGCCACCCACATCCGGGGCGTGGCTGCGGCTTAAACCATAAGTGTTTTTCAACTGTTTTTCACTAAGCTGTTTTTCTTGCTACGGCCAAAAGAAGCAAAGTATTATGCCAGGGGTGACTTCACCCCGGGGCTTTACCTTCGGCTCTCAGGGGAGTGGGTTCATCTCGTCGGCGAATGTCGTCGCCGCCTCGTCGACCTCTTTGGCGCAGGTCGATCTTGCGACCTCCGTCGTCGAGGTGTTGTAGCCTGGGCGGGGCCTTGTTGCAAACCGCACCTCGGGATAGTGGGAGCGCGCCGCCACCGCCAAAGCGTGTCGGCCGTGTCGCGGTAGCTGGCGGGTGAACTCCATAAAGTTTGCCCAGCCCGCCGCGTTCCACGCTCCACGATTTGTCGCGTCGGCCGGCGGCGCTTCCCGGATTGGCCCCGCCAACGTAGCCATGAATGGCGTCGGTTGGCCCTGGCGCCTTGCGGGGAGACTTTGCGTCACGACCCCTCCACGAGCACATTCGACCTCCGTGTCACGAATCCGATAATCGGAGGCCGCCGCAAGGCTGACAATACATATACGGTAAGATCGGCAAACTTTGTTTACATAATTTTTCGCGGCGGTGAGTTGTTCTCGCGGCAAAAGGACATACCATCACGGCCGGCGGTGGTGTTCGAAGCTCTTGGCGCAACTCATCCGTCACCGGTTCGCCATCACCCGGGCTGCATTTGCGGGGGTCTCGGCGGAAGCTTCATACTGCGCAAGGTATCACACAACCAACATATCAATCATCTTATTACTAACATTTTTATGAGATGTCTTGGTCGATTATTTGGGCATCCTTCACACATACCCAGCACATGGCTCACGGGCCTCGGGCGTGTCCGCTCCTCACAAGCTGCAAGCTCGGCGCCGCTCCTCTTCAAGCCGCTGCGGTCGGCGCTACCCGGTATGCACGCTCGCGCCTCGGCCGCTTGGCGATTGCCCTCCACGGCAATCATCTTTTTGCTTCCGCTACGGTGTGGCAAGGCTTTCCGTGCAGGATTTTTATTGGCCGGCGGCGGTTGCCGAATGCGGAACACACAGTGCGACATTGCCGCGAACTGTCAATTCTTAGCGAAAAGCGACGCGTAATGCCGGCACATGAGCTCCAGACTATCTGGGCGGCATGGCCTTTTTCGTCTTTGGGGACTTGGCGCCATCGGGGCCTTTCAAAGCAGCCCCGGTGGTTTCAAGTGGATCTTCGTCATGGTCGACAAGTTCTCCAAGTGGATTGAGTACCTCCGGCTGGTCGGCGCCAACCAAAGACAAGGCGTCGAGATGTTAGATGGGGTGGTCCATCGGCTTTGGCATCCCAAACTCCATCATCACGGATCTCGGCAAAGACATTCACCGGCGGCCACTTTTTGGGATTATTGCGAAGACAAGGGCATTCGGGTGAAATCGTGTGTTCGCCCACCCTCGGGCCAATGGGCAGGCCGAGCGGCGAATGGCATGATATTAGAAGCACTGCGAAGGCGACTCTTCCGACCGGACGGAAATACCACGGTCGGCGCTCAAAGAGCTGCTGCTTGCCGTCTGCGGGGACTCCCGTACCCGGCCTAGCCGCAGCACAATGTATCTCCATACTTCATGGTGTTTGGCTCGGCGGTCCTCCTACGATATCGCCTTTCGTTCTCCACCCCGGTGGAAAATTATAATGAAGAAACTTCGGACGCCACTCGAGAAGATGAGCTCGTCGCTTTCTCGAGGAAACCCAATGTTGTTGCACGCGGGCGCCAAATACCTCGAGGGCGTTCGAAGGTATTACAATCGCAATGTGCGTGGAAGAGCCTTTGCGGTTGGCGACTGGTCCTTCGAAGGAAGCGTAAGAGTGTTCACAAGCTAGGATCTCATTGGGAAGGCCCCTTCAAAGTTAAAGAGGTTACCCGGCCGGGAGCGTGCCGGTTGGCGACCATGGAGGATATCGGCGTCCCAAGTCCGGAACATCGAGCACCTACGACAATTTTTCCCGTAACTTCGGGGACTCGTAAGCCGGCTTGTATCATTTTTTGCCTTCCCATTGTCGCACAATTTAATAAAGTTTATTTGAGTATGCGTTGACATGGTTATATTTTCTTTTTCGGTAGACGTAACAATTTATTTCCATGCTCGAGCACACTCTAATGTCACTTGGACCCCCTAGATCCGTCTCTGTACTTGGTCGATTTCGCGCATGTGTGGCCGTGTACTCCCGCGCATTGGTGATGGTAGGCGGATGACTCCTTAGCGTAGTCGAGCGGCCCAATAGCTTGCACGAGCATTGCGTCTCCTTTCTGCTGCTATACTGCGGCGGCGTTAAGGCTAGGGCTGGCGTCCACCATAGGTGACCCCTTTTTTCGCCTCTCGGTCTACACTTCATCATCGACCATAATCGTGGCATGCTAAAGCGATTATGAAATAAAAACAAAGTATTAGCTAATAATCGCCACCCACATCCGGCGTGGCTGGCTTTTAAAACCATAAGTGTTTTTCAAGCTTTTTTCACTAATCTGTTTTTTGCTACGGCCAAAAGAAGCAAAAGTATTATGCAGGGGTGACTTCACCCGGGGCTTTACCTTCGGCTTTGCTCACGGGAGTGGGTTCATCTAAAAGCGAGTGTCGTCGCCGCGTCGCGTCGGCCTCTTGGCGCGGAGTCGATCTTGACGCCTCCGCTCGTCGGTCGTAGCCTAGGCGGACGCGCTGTAACCGCACCTCGGGATAGTGGGAGCGCGCCACCGCCAAAGCGTGTCGAGCCGTGTCGCGAGTAGCTGGCGGGTGAACTCCATAAAAAGTTTGCCCGGGCCGCCCGTGCTCCATTTGCTCCACGATTTGTCGTCGTCCGGGCGGCGCTTCCCAGTTGGCCCGCCAACCCGCGTAGCCATGAATGGCGTCGAGGATTGGCCCGGCGCCTTGCAAGAGACTTTTCGCGTCACGACCCCTCCACGAGCACATTCGACCTCCAGGTCCGCGAATCCGATAGCTGGAGGCGCCGCATAAAGTGACAATACATATCACGGTAAGATCAGCAAACTTTGTTTACATAATTTTTTTAGCGGCGGTGGTTGTTGTTGCTAAGGCAAAAGGACATACCATCACGGTCGGCGGTGGTGTTCGAAGCTCTTGGCGCCAACTCATCCGTCGGTGGTTCGCCATCACCCGATTTTGCGCGGGGTCTCGACGGAAAGCTTCATACTGCGCAAGGTATCACACAACCAACATATCAATCATCTTATTACTAACATTTTTATGAGATGTCTTGGTCGATTATTTGGGCATCCTTCACACATACCCGGCCACATGGCTCGGGGCCTCGGGCGTGTCGGCTCCTCCTCAAGCTGCAAGCTCGGCGCGCTCCTCTTCAAAGCCGCACGCGGTCGGCGGCCAGCTGTGCGCTGCCTCCGGCGCTTGCCGATTGCCTCCTGGCAGCTCAGCGGCCTCGCATTCTCTGCGGTCCGCTCGACCTCCGGGACCCTCGCGCTCGGCGGTATTGCGCTGGCCTCTCTCTGCCACCGAAGGCGTGGCGGCTGGCGTCAGCATTCTTGCCCGACAAGAGGCGGTCCCTCTGTGGCCATGAGCACCACCCGCTCTTCCGCTGGGTGGTCGCTCATGGGAGAAACTCATCCTTTGTCGGCCTCAGAAGGCTCCGCGGCATTCTTCCGGCTCTCGCCTTGACGGCGGATTTCTTCGTTCGGATATCTTGGTCAAAGGCATACAATCACAAGTTGTGTGCGGCAAAGTCAAAATGCAAAATGGCGTGGTCGATTACTGGCGTGGCGGCGGCTCCCTCCCACTTGGCGAGCTATGCGGCGTCGGCTCGTCCCTCCTCCTCAACATCGGGCCACTCTTGCTCTACTTGGGGTGCGGGTCTTCCCAGCGGCTTCATACCGGCCGTTGCGTTCCTCCATCTCTTCATCATCGCCCTCGACTTGGATATAATCCGGGGGGACTCGGGGCGGTTGACCAATGGAGCGACCTCTACCCTCGGTATTCGCGGCTGCAGGCGGCGTCGGCCGGCTCTTGGTGGACTTGGTGCCCATCTCTTGAGGCGACGCTGCTTGGCTGGAAGCGTCTTCAGCCGGCATTTCGCTTCGGGCGCCTCGAGGTTGTGCGGTCTGTTGGCTCGCCCATGGCTCTTTGGGCGTCCGCGGCGATCGGCATCTGCCTGAGCTCGGTGGCGGGCCCCATCAACGGCATGATTCACATATACTCACACCAACAACGTGAGTGATCACGATCGATAGCAAGTGTACATACACGTTGGCGAAGCGCGCCCACCCGGAGGCGACCTCTCGGCTTGCCGCCCGCTGCGGCCCTCCTCCACCGTGTGGCGCCCGATCGTCACCGTGTGGCTCGGTTAGCCCCCTTGGTGGATCGGCCCGGTGCACTTGGTGTTCTCTCTCCACCCGATTGCTGCATATAACAAGGTGACGATCAATCGATGCAACCTTACTCGGGGGGCCGGATAACATTCGAGGGATACTTACAAAATGCGGTTGACTCTACAAAAGCTCGAAGTTCTTCATCGGCAAAATCGTCATCATCATCTGAGGGGTGTTTCACTTGGTTATGGCCGGCGGCCGCCCGGCTGTCACCTTCTTCGGATGACCTCCGGCTCAGCGGATTCTCCGGAGGCGCTTGCCGCGGGCCCCCAACACCCTCTGCCGACTTGCCTTTGGGCACTTCGGTCTTTGCGGGTGCGGGGAAGGTAAGCGCTTTGAAGAGCTTGAAGAGCCTGCGAATGTGGCGGCTTCCTCGGGTGGCGGTTTGAAGTACCGGCTGCAGCGTCATCCCATGGATCTGCAAGTATCATCGGCACTAAAGATAGTTGCAATCTATAGCAATGCGCATAAAATCAATCGGACTACACTTGCGGTGATTGGCGGGTTCAGGCGCGAGAATGTGGGCACCTTGCCGCGGTCGTCGCGGGCGTCCCCGTCGGCGATATCTTGGCTACTAAGCTCCTGGACTTGGACCGCCAGCGAAAACTCCGCCCGACTCACGGGTGGGATCATTCAGCCGGTGTACTGAAACCCGTGGGTGATCCCTCCCGCGAGTGGTGGATCCGCGCCCACGAACGTGTGAGCAAGGTCGATGCCGTCCACATGAAGGTCATCAATCATAGCCAGCAGCTCCCTCACACGCTGCGGCATGGCGGCCGCGGGCTCTTCATTCCGGCTTGCTTTCGTCTCCGGGACACGGGTGGGATCGGCTGGAATCGGCACCTCCGATCCCAGGGCAAATAAAACCACCGCGTGTACCCGCGAGCCACATTCGATGGTAGCGGTGTTGAGGGAGCTGACTTCTGGTTGCCAGGGCTTCACAAACACGCCACCGGCCACCGCGACCCCGAATCTCCCTTCATCCCAACATAAAAGAAATACTTCCACAGTTGAGGTTGGGAAGAATGCCGAGGCAACACTCACAAGCGTAATGAAGATGGCGATGTAGAGGATGGCGTTAAATGCCAGTGGCGTGCGGAGCCCGTAGAGCGCCGGGGAGCTCCGGCGAGGAAGGGTGCTTGTAAGCATCCCGAAACCGTGCGAAGTGGCTCTCCGAACACCACCACCTCATCCGTGCGAGGCATGGGGTACAGCTCCACCTCCGGCACCCTCCATCCGGTGACAACCTTCTCCGGCGACACGCGCCCCATCCACGGCTCGGACAGTCCCTCGGTGGATAGCGGCGCCGGCCACTCCTTATCCATCCGGATCACCCGGGTCGCCCGTCAGCGAGTGGCACCGATTAAGCCATCGCGCCCAGCGTCGGCCGCTCCACGCGGCCGGCGGCTGGCTCCGCCACATCCTCGGCGGCACCTTCGCCCGTGCCCTCACGCGACCTCGGCGCCTGGCGATCCATCTCACCGAGCGATTCTACGAATCAAGAAAATGAACGATATCGTCAAGACATCAAACCAAATCGAATCGGGATCCAAATCGGTACGCATTGGGAGCCAAATGGTGGTAAATCAAAAATCTACGGGCTACTCACCTCTCGCGTTCGGTGGCGGCGTGATTGAAGACGGCAGTAGCCCGGCCTGTTGCAAACCCTAGCTGCGAGCTCCACAGTGAGCGAAGGGAAAGAGGCGACTCGAGAAGAGCGATGGCGCTCTGGCGGATAAAGCAAGGCGATAATGGGCGCCCGATATTTATAACCCTGACAGCCCCTAGGGTTCTTGCATGGGTAACCGTCTTGCTGCGGAGCCAGCGCCTCCCATTTCTGGGTTGAGGAGTGCGGCGGCGGCGGCGTCGATTACCATCATTGCGCTTTCGAGGGCCCGGCGGCGTGTTGCGGCGTTGCCACGTGTCCTATCTCCTCGATCTTTAGCTCCGGTTTGTTCCTCACACGATCGGCGTATTTATTACCCGATATGTTTCCTCTCCGATTTTTTGGGACCCGAGCCTCCAAATCTTCTCGACCCGGCTTTGTCCATATCTTGGGAAGCTCACATTTTTTGGTGAACTTTCCCTTAAACCACAGGCTCTTGGGATCCATTGCCATTATAATACGGCACGGATATTCTCGGGTTGGTCTTTGTCGCGTACCTTGACCCATGCATGGTGCATTGGCATCCCACGTCGGGGCGGACAAAGCGGTGCTTTCGGGGACTCCGCGCATAGGCTCCATCACGGAGTTTGCTCTACTGCGCCCGATTAGGTTTCGATTACTCGGGGACTATCGTTCGATTCTTTCTCATGACCCTAGCGATGCGTGATAATTCACCTACTCCTAGGCTCGGGGACTAAGTGGGTGTGGGGGGATAAACCCTATCCCCTCATGGGTCACTTTGGGTTAGGCCTCTCGGCCGGCCGAGACGGGCGGATTGAAGCCCTTGGCGATAGAAGACCGAGATTATCGGAGATTACGGCCTAAACTTGGTCGACAAGATAGTTTCCTAGTATAGTTCGATCGTAATCACTATACACTTTCCTATTGTAACCCGATCGGGATAGCTCTTGTCGGGGACAGATCCGACTGTAACCTGCTCCTCCGACTATATAAGGAGAGCGGGGATCCCCGAGGGGCGGATAATTCTCAATCAATCAATACAACTAAAAGCGGGGCGTAGGTTTTTACGCCATCAAGGCGGCCCGAACACAGGTAAAACCCGTGTGTTTTGTCCTTCGCTCGTTACGCTTAACGTCTCGTTAGCCGTCTCGGCGCATCCCTAACCGCTCAATCTACTAGCCGGGCATACCCACGCTGGACTATCGCCGATAAACCCGAAGCGGCGGTTGGCGCGCCCGTAGGGGTGTGCGAAAAGACGCCATGGCTAACAAGATGGTGATCTTCCACGACTCCATGGCGGTCGACCCGATGGAGGACATCCAGTTCGGGATGCTGCGTGCGGAACAACGGCGCCATGCTCGGCGTTGACAACCTGCGCTGCCGAGATCAATCCAATGCGCCGACATGTCGCTGCGGCACCGGCACCGACTCAACCACGGGCGGGGCCGCTTAGTTCCCGTCAAAGCTCACTCATCCGTTTAGCGCCATACACGCGCGCCATCCACGGCGTCGACAACCTACTCGGCGACCGACAAGATCAAGATCGGTACAGTGAGTCTACTCCTTTGGTGGATTCGGCTCACGTCGCTTTCTACCAACAGAACAACGTCGTGACCAGAAACGGGCTGCCCGACGCTCCTTCGGGAGAAACAGGTCTGGTCGAGGGGCGTCTTCCCTCGGCCAAGGTTTGGTCGTCACCTCTACTCCCGAGGGGCGGGTCGTCCACTTCTCTCATGTCGTCCGTAGGTCGCCGGGCCTGGGCTCTGGGACTGGTGGGAAGACCGGCACAGACCCTATGACTTCATCGACGCCCCAACATACCGCGAGGGCGCCTCGTCGACCTGGCGACCACATCATGGCTAGGCTCTCCGATCCTGGAGGGCGGAGGAGAGGAAGAAGGCACCGAACTCCGTGATGGACGTCGCCTCTCGACTTCGTCCGAAAGCCACTTACTAGGGTGCTCCGGGGATCGATGGAGCTCGAGATCGGCTCACGACTACCGCTGTTCGACCGGGGTCACCGCCCCCTGGAGACCTGCGGCGGGGGGATCTTCGTCAATGAGGTCGGCACCCCGAGGGGGGAAATCAAGAACTCCAGGCTGCTCGGGAGGGGCCTGCAGCCGTCGGCGGCCGTCGGGCAGCGGAGCAGGACGTTCTTTGCTCGGGCTCGGCCCGGCCCCGGAGGTACTGCCGGGGCTTCCGGTTGGCCCGGGACTCTCCCGAATCTCGTCTCTGGTCGGACGTGGCAGGAATCCCGGTTCACAAGACCTTGGAGAATAGAGCATCGCCATGGCGGCTCTCTGGCGTGGCGAACGCCACAATAGAAGACGCCCGGGGATACATCTACGCCACCCACGCTCGGCTTAATCCCATCTCGAGCTCATCTCGCGCCTTCACGCGGTCGTCTCGCCCGGCGTCATCGCCGAGAAGTCGCAACACCCAAAGGCGAGGAAGAGGCATCCTCAATGCCAAGGGGCAAACCCGTCCTAGCGGCGCGACGGAGGCACCCTGTTGCGGCACGGCCGGCGGGGGCAAAACGCGGCCAAGGCGGTCGTGGCGGGACGGGGGTAGTGCGCGGTGCTCCGGCCGGGGTGGTGGGGCGGGCAACCACCCGGCCCCGCCCGGATCGAAACCAGCGTCCCCCGACCCTCCGTAGCAACATTGAGCTCGCCGAGATGCCGCTTCGCATCATCACTTGCCCGGCCAGCCGGGGCCAGCGACGCCAGATCCGGCGGCGTGAAAAGTACAACATGCTGTACGGGAACCCGACTAGGAACCTCCGCGATCACCACGATCCGGCCCTACCACCCAGATCTCCGTGGGGTCCGGTGGCCTCTCAGGTTTCAATGGCACCAGCGCTCTCTCAAAAGTACACCGGCGACCAAGATCCCGGGCACAGGTCATGATCTACGAAAGTGCGATCAGGTCGGCCGGCGGGGCGGGAAGACGTCATGGCAAACTACTTCCCGTCGGCCTCGACCGGCGACCAACGGCGCTCCTGGCCCTCCACGAAGGGAGGCTACGCCCGCGTGGCAAGGCGTCAAAGATATCTTCATCAGCACCTACAAGTCCACATGCAAACAATGCGGTACAAAGTACGACACGGAAGCGGTTGCGCCTTGGCGCAACGAGCGCTCGGGAGTACATCCGTCGCTTCTCAGAGTGCGCGACAATCCGGATATCAGGCGAGGAGTCGCGTCGGCGCATTCACCAAGGGTCTCGTCTCAATGGTAGCGCCGCGGCAAGAGGCAAGCGGAAAAAGCTCCACGGGTCAAGATCACCACCATGTCCAAGCTCTTTGGGCGTGGCGCGAGGAGGTTCGCCGGGCGGGGATGAGGCCGGTATGTATTCCACAAAGATTACGGCTACTACTTGCGTCGGAGTATTCCCCGCGTCGCGAGGCTCCCGTGGCGGATAAAACGGGCGCGACGGCGTCACAATAACCGCCGCCACGATTGACTCATGACGTGGCTGGCCGGGAAGAAGGTCGCCGGCAACTATCGCGGCGCCGTCGTGATCGGAACCATCGGGGAGCGGCGTTACAACGCCAAGACCGGTGGCAAGAAGAAGGCGCTCAATGGATCCGATCAAAAAAAAGCTTCTGCGGCAAGTGCCCCCGACACCCGGACTTGAACCATAGTTCGGCGGGTGTCGGCACTTCAATGCCGCAGTATGAGCGAATGCAAAGCTCAAAATCACCGACGAGCGGTTGGAGGAACCACCCAAAGTTGCCCGCAACAACCGGGAAGAGGAGAGCGGACGAGGACGCCTGATCCGTGCACCGCTACCGTCTCGCAGAAGACGCCGTCGTTCACACAATCATGGGTGGACACTACGGCTGCGAGGTGGGCGAGATCGTAAGATCTCCGCCCGTAATGTCTGACGTCAAAGACTTCAAATAGGGGCTCCGCGGACCCGATATGGCCTACCTTCTCCGGCGGGTCATAACCTTGTCGCGACCACGGTGGTGTAACAACCCGTACCCAGGCGATTCCCCACTGGTCCTCGACGGTGATCGAGCGCTGGCGCTTTGATAAGGTCCTCATCGGCGGAGGGCGCCCTGAACATCTTTATTCGGGCTCGATGAAAGCCACGGACATCACGAAGGGCGACCTCAAGCCATCACGAGCACCCGTTACGGGGATCCTCCCGAGAGGAAGTCGTCAACCCCTCTCGGGCGGTGATGCCCCGAGTGCGATTCGGCGGCGCTAAGCACCATCGCATCGATACATGAATTTAAATTAAATCGCCCGACTTTGAGTCATCGTACCATGCCATCATCGGACGGCGGGATTGACCAAGCTCATGGCGGTCCCGCGCTCTGATACCTCATCCTCAAGATCCCCACGGAGAAGGGGGTCCTCACATGCGAAGCCAGCGTACATATGGCCTATGTGCGAGAAGGAGGGCCTCGACAAGCGGGAGTTCATACTCCGGTCGGTCCGGCAAGAGGAGGTGATCAAGAGCGCCAAAGAAGATGAACCCCTCCGACCTCGAGATGCAGGAAAGGCGGGCCGAAGAAGACCACCAAGCCATCCGGATACCAAAGACATCCGGTTTGGTGGAAGGAGGCGGCGTCAAGGCGATGAAGATAGGCGTGAATCTTCACCCAAAATAGGAAGACAGCGCTCGTCCGGTTCACGAGGGATAACGTGAGCATTTTGCGTGGAAACCCGGCGATATGCGGGAATTACCTCGGGCCGGATCGAGGACCCCGCCTCGCGTGTCATCCCGGCGGCCAAGCGTGCGCCCGAGAAAATACGCCGCTTTAATAAAGAAAAATCCGTTGCCATTAAAGCGAAGTAACTAGATTACTAGGCTGGCGGCTTTATTAAAAGTGTATCATCATTTGGATAGCTAATCCGGTCCTTGTAAGAAAAAAAAGAATAATGAATGGAGGATGTCGTTGATTATACGATCTCAATAGGGCTTGCCCTAAAGACCCCTTTCGGTCTCCCGCGCATCGATCGGGTTATCGACTCCGCTGCGGGTTCTGCGAGCTCCTTAGCTTCTGGATTGCTATTCGGGCTATCTGGGGCTGCTTAGGAACCTTATCCCCGACCTCGCTCGGGCTTATGTCGACGGCGTCGTGGTGAAGACCCAGGCGCTCTCTCCCAGTGCGACGATCTTGCAAGGGTCTTCGCTAAGCTTAACGAGTACCAATGGAAACTCAATCCGGGAAAGTGTGTTTTTGGCGTTCCCTCCCAGTAACTTGCTTGGTAACATTGTTAGTAGGCATGGCATCGAGCCAAACCGGAGAAAATCAAGCGCCATCATGCGGATGAAACCGCCCCAAAAACGTCAAAGATGTCGAGAAGTTGGTTGGATGCATGGCAGCCCTAAAAGCCGTTTCGTTGCGGCTCGGTGAGAAGGACTGCCGTTCTTCAAACTCCTTCACGCGGGAGAAGCCTTCAGGTGGACTAATGAGGCTCAAGAGGCCTTCAAGCGGCTTCAAGAAGTTTCTTACCACAAATCCGGTGTTGGTGGCCCCAAGCGATCGCGGAAGCGATATTGCTCTACATCCTTGCGACCAGCCGGGTGGTTAGTCTTGCCACGGTTGTCGGCCTTGCGGAGGAAGGGCACGTATACCCGTCCGGCCCGCGGTCTACTTCGTGGCGAGTCTTTGAATGACTCCAAACAAAGGTACCTTCACATACGAAACCGCTCTATGGGATCCTTATCCGTCTACGCAAGCTAGGTCACTACTTGACCTTCACCCGATCACCGTGGTGTCGGACTACCCGATAGGCGGCGTCTGCGCCAATAAGGATGCCAATGGTGCGTTCTATATGCAAATTAGGCGTCGAGCTCGGCTGTTCACCATTGAATACAAGAATAGGAGTACCATCAAGTCGCAAGCATTGGCGGACTTCGTTTTGCGAGTGGGCCGGATCTAGAGACTCCCCTCGAAGACACCGGCCTTGAGCGGCGGGCGATGTACCGGCGGTTCGTTTGAACATCGATGGGCCCGGAGTCTGGCGTCTACATCATATCACCCTCAGGGGATATGCTCGGTATGTTCTCGGATCCACTTCAAGGCGTCAACAGCGAGTACGGAGGTCGAACTGCTCTTCCACGGCCTCCATTCTTTGTCCGGCTTAGGATTCGCCGGCGCAAGTATTTGGTGACTTCGGCATTGGTAATCAAGCAAGTCAACAAAGATTGGGATTGCGAGTGAGAAGATGGATGCATATGTGGCGCCATAAGAAAGTTGGAAGGCAAGTTCTACGGGCTCGGCTTTGATCACGTGGTTGGGACTACAACCAAGCGCCCGATGAACTTTCAAACTTCGGCTCTTCTCGGGGCAAAAGATACGGCGGCGTCTTCGTCGAAGATCTGTGGAAACCAACCATCCGGTGATCAGCGCCCGGGCCCTCCACTTTCGAGAACGGTAGGCACATCGTCGCCACCCTATCCAATACCGTTGATGAAGGCTGGTGAGTCCCGATAATAATCAAATATCTGCGGAGGCTCGTGCGAGAAAGGACGGAACAAGGCGACTCATCGAGCGAAGTAAATTATGTCCTAGTTGGCGGTTTCCTCATGCGGAAGAGTATCGGAGGCCGGGTCTATGAGAAGTGCATCTCCGGCCAGATGGTATTAAGCTGGCGGGCGAAATCCATGGTGGGATCTGTGGGAATCATGTGGCTTCGAACCCTAGTCGGAAAGGCGTTAAGGCAGGGATTTTCTTGGCGACGGCGATTCTTGATCGAGAACACCTGTGCGGCATTGTGAGAAGTGTCAATTCTTGGCAGCGAAGCGACGCCGCGATGCCGGCACATGAGCTCCGGACTATCACCGCAGCATGGCCTTTCTTGTCTTTGGGGACTTGACGCCTTCGGGCCTTTTAAAGCGACCCCGGTGGCTTCAAGTGGATATTCGTTATGGTCGACAAGTTCTCCAAGTGGATCAGTATCTCCCTGCAGTTGGCGCCAACCAATACAAAAGCCGTCGAGATGTTGGATGAGGTGGTCCATCGTTTGGCATCCCAACTCCATCATTACCCGATCACGGGGCGGCACATTTCACGGGCGGTCATTTTTGGGATTATTGCGAAGACAAAGGCATCGGGTGAAATATATATGCATCGCCCATCCTCGTGCTAACGTGCAAGCGGCGAGCAAGCGGCATGATATTAGAAGCATTGCGGAAGCGACTCTTCGGCGGATGGGAAATACCGTCGATGGCTTAAAGAGTTACACCGCCGTTATCACGGGGACTCGAACTCAACCTAGCCGCGATGCGGTGTTTCCCCATACTTCATGGTGTTTGGATCGAGAAGCGATCCTCCCGGCCGACATAGCCTTCCGTTCCCCTCGTGTCGAAATTATAATGAAGAAACTTCGGGACGCTACTCGAGAAGATGAGCTTGTCGGCTCGAGGAGACCGCTGCTGATCTTTGCCGCAGAGCGCTAAATACCTTGAGGGCGTTCAAAGATATTACAATGCGCAATGTACGTGGAAGAGCCTTTGCGGTTGGCGACTGGTCGCCGAAGGAAGCGAGAAGAAGGCGTACACAAAATTTGGGATCTCATTGGGAAGGCCCTTTCAAAGTTAAAGAGGCTACGGGCGGGGGCATACGGTTGATGACCATGGAAGATGTCGGCGTCCCCAACTCACGGAACATTGAGCACCTGCGGCGATTTTTCCGTAATCTCGGGGACTACGTAAGCCAGCTTGTATCGTTTCTTACTTTTACAGCTGTTATGCATATTAATAAAGTTTATTGGAGTATGTTGACATGGTTATATTTTCCTTTGACCAGGCGTAATAATTTATCTCCATGCTTTCGACTACACTCTTAAGTCAACGGACCCCCTAGAGCGTCTCGTACTTGGTCGTTTCGCGGTATGTGTGGCTGGTGTACTCCCGCATAGGCCCGGCGGCGGCGGAGATGACTCCTTACCGTAGTCGAACAGCCCAATAGCTTGCACGACATCGGCGTCTCCTTCTTTCGCGGCTATCTGGGTGGCGGTAAGGCTAGGGCTGGCGTCTACCATAAGTGACCCCCTTCTCGTCTTCGGTCTACACTTCATCGTCTACCATAATCATTATGCATGCTAAAATGATTGTGAGATAAAAACAAAGTATTAAGCTAATTCGCCACCCACATCCGGGCGTGGCTCGGCTAAAAATCTCAAGTGTTTTTCTTTGTTTTCACTAAAGCTTTTGTTTCTTGCTACGGCCAAAGAAGCAAAGTATCATGCACGGGGCAACTTCACCTAGGACTTTACCTTTCAGCGGCTCACGGGGGGTGGATTCATCTCATCGGCAAGTGTTGTCGCCGCCTCATGACGCCTCGCGCGGGGTTTAAGCGCACCCGCCTCCGTCGTCGAGTCGTAGCCTAAGGGCAGCCGCTGAAGCGCACATCGGGATGATGGGAGCGCGCCACCGCCCGAGCGTGTCGAGCCGTGTCACGAGTGGCTTTGGGTGAACTCCATGAGGTTTGCCCGGGCGCCCGCTAACGTTGCTCCATGTTGCGGGGCGTCGGTCGGCGGCGCTCCCTCGGTTTGGCCCGCCAACCCGGCGTAGCCATGGATGGCGTCGAGGGCTGGCCGACACCTTCGCGAGGAGACTTTGTGTGCGATTCCTCCATAGAGCACATTCCTCTCGGTCGTGAATCCGATAACTATATCACGCCAAATATATCACGGTAAGATTAGCACCAATCGTTCAAATACTTTTTGAGCAGGTAATTATTCTATGGCATAAGTGTATACCATCCGCGATCGGCGGTGGTATTCGAGCTCCTCTCAGCACCCTCGGCCGTCGGTTTGGTTAAGCCATCCGCGAGCTGCGGCTGCGAGGTTTCAATGGGCGCTTCATGCTCTGCAAGGTATCCACCGAAGCCAGCATTTTCATTAATTTTAACACTAACCATTCTTGCAAAGATGTCTTGGTCGACTTTTCAAGTAATCATTGCACATACAGTATTTGGGTTTGGGCCTCATGAAGGCGTGCCATTTGCTCTGGCGATGAGTTCCGCAGCGCTCCTCCTCGGGCGCTGCGGTCGGCAAAAGGCGTGTGCAGCGTCCCTCTTCGAGGGGGCCCTACCCTCCACAGCAGCGGGCGGCCCCAGCGATCGAGGCGGGTTCGCTCAACCTCAAGGACTTCCGCGCTCGGCGGCGGTTGCCACCCTTTCTGTGCAAAGGCGCGGCCAGCTGTGCGTCGCCGTTCCCGACGGCCGGGCGGTCCCTCTCGGCTTGCGAGCACGCTGGCTCCTCGGCAAAACCGGTGGCGCTCACGGGAGAGCTCATCCACAGCGCTGCACGGCCTCAAAAAGAGGCGCCACAGCCTTTGCTCAAGCTCTTGGCGCGGATGGCGGATTTCCTCGTTCGGATATGCTACACAACAACATGCAATCCGCAGGATGTCTATGGCGGGATCACTTATACAAAACAAGGTGGTCAGTACTTCTTTACGGCGCGGGTGGCTCCCTCCTCTACTTGGCGGGCTATGCGGGTCGGCTCGTCCTCCTCCTCGACTTCGGGCGGTCCTGTTCCACAGGGCACCGGAGCCTCGGCGGCCATTACCGACCGTCGCCTCCTCCATCTCTTGATCCTCATCCAAGATTTGGATGTCGTCGAGGGGGGGGGGCCGGATGACCACGGGCACGGGCCTCGGAGTCTCGGCACCACTGGCTCGGCGTCTTCGGCCCGGCTCTGGTACACACGGTGCCCTGCCATCTCTTGCGGCTCCTCGGTCTTTGGGCGTCTTGGGACCGCCGCGTCCGCCGGGGACTCCACGAGGCTGGCGCGGTCGCGGCTAGGCTCGTCTTCTGCTATCTGCGGCGTCTACACAGGCTCGTGACCCCCCGCACCAAGAACATAATTGACACATACATACTCCTCCGTCCCAAAATAAATGGCGTTTTTAAGCTTCGAGAAACATCTATAAAGCAATTATATATTAAAATAGGATTAATATTTATATTACATAATTAGTATCATTGGAAAGATCTTTTTGATCTAGTTTTTTAACAAATTTATTTGGATTTTAAATCTTCTCATATTGTCTACAAATACAAACTTGTGGCACGAAAAAACCCAAAACGTCGTTTATTTTGGGACGGAGGGATACACCGAGCAATTAGCGATCATGCACGGCGGTAAGTGTACTTACACATTGGCAAAAGCGCGCACCACCCGCGGCGACCTCCGGAGCTACCACCACTTCGCGGCCTCCTCCACTTTCCGTGGCGCCCGACACGTCACCCGTGTAGCCCGGTGGCGCCCCTTGGTAGATCAACTTCGAACAATTGGTGTTCTATCTCCCACAGTTGCTTGCACTCAACAACGTGGCCTTTCGGTCGATGTATCCTTACTTTCGGGGGGGCGGATAACACTTTCGAAGGATACTTACAAAAAGGCGGTTGACTCAACAAAGGCTTGGAGTTCTTCATCGGCAAGAAAATCATCATCATCTGTTTGTGTGTGTCACGGCGGGGCGGCCGTCCTCTTTGTCACCTTACTGGCAGGACAACCTCCGGTTCAGCGGGCTCTCTAGAGCGCTTTACGCGAGACCCCGGCACTCTCCGCCAGCGCGCTACCCCGGGGCGCCCCTCGGTCTTTGGCGGCCTTGAGGGGATGGGGGAGACGGCGTTCGTGAAGAACGCGGCCTTGGTATGACGGCGGCAACCTCCTCGGGTGTGGGCTGAAGTGCGGGTGCGTGTCATCACATGGATCTGCGGCAATCATCGGCGATAAGGGCAATTGCAATCTATAGTGGTACACAACAACATAATTTGGACTACACTCACCGGCGGTGGGCGGGTTCCGGCGCGGAAGGTGGAGCACCCGTCGCGGGATGATCGCGGTACCGGACGGTCGGCCGTGAATCTTAAGCTACCAGCTCACGGACCTCGGCCCGGCCGACCTTGGCGAACTCCACGCCCGACTTCGCGGGTGGGATCATTCAGCCGGCAATCTTTGAAACCCGGGTGATCCTCCGCTTGAGTGGTTGGTCCGGCGCTCCACGGTAACACGTGAGCAAGGTCGATGCGGGCCACATGCAGATCATTCATCATCGCCAAGCTCCCTCACCGCGCTGCATGTCGGCGGCGGCGGGCTCTTCATTCCAGCTTGCCCGTCTCACCCGGACACGGGTGGGATCGGCGGAATTGGCACGATCCAGAGCTGCGGTAAAACCATCCGGTGTACCAGCGTGGAACATTCGTTGGCGGCCAGTGTGACGTGAACCGGCTTGCCCGGTTGCTCAGGAGTTTCACAAACACGCCACCGGCTACCGTGATCCTGAATCCCCCTTCATCCCAACATAGAAGAAGTACTTCCACAAGCTAAGGTTGGGGAGAATGCCGAGCCAACACTCACAAAGCGTGATGAAGACGGCAATGTCAAGGATGGCGTTGATTGGCGGATATATAAGTTGGGGTCAGAGCACCGGGGAGCTCCGGCCCGAGCAGGTCGCCCCCCATCGAATCCAGCGCCCAGTGGCTCTCGAAGACCACCACTTCATCCGTCTGCGCGGCGCCGGGTATTACGCTCCGCCTCCGGCACCCTCCAACCCGGCGATGACCCTCTCCGGCCGAGCGGCGGGCATCCACCCGGCTCCTCACCTGCCGCCTCGGTGGGCGAAGAGCACGGCCATTCCCTATCCATCCCGAGGGATTATGGGGTCGCCGCGAGGCGGCACCGCAATGGCTCTCCGTCGGCGTCAGCGGCCCGGCGGCACCCCAGCGTCCGGCAGCAACTCCGCCCGCGCCCTCGTGGCGCACGCACCATAATGGCCCCCGACCTCCCGCGAGCATGGCGGTCCATCCCACCTCAACCGGTTCTACACTCCAAGAAAATGAACGGTATTGGCAACCAAATCGAACAAAATCCATGCCCAAATCGATTGCGCCGGGGGCTAAATGGCCGGCGCGCGGCGTATCTACAAGGTACTTACCTCTTGCACTTTCCGGTGGTGGCGCTGGTGAAGAGGCGGTAACCGGCGCAACTAAAAACCCCAACCCCGGTGCCCATCAGAAAGAGGAGGAAGATGAAGGACTCAAGAAGAGGAAGGGGCGACGAGCGGATCAACGGGGCGCGAGATGCCGATTTATAGTCCTGACCGCCCCTAGGGTTGATGCATGGCAAACTATGCGTGCCTTCACGGGCCAGCGCCTCCTCATTTCCGGAGTTGAGGCGTGGCGGCAAAGGCGGCGCGTTGCCATCATTACCCTTTCCAGAGCGTGCGTGTTGGCAAAGCTGGCCATCGCCCCATTCTCGATTCTTGCGCGGTCCTGTTCCCCTACATGATCTGGGATATTAATTGACGGATATCTTGCCCTTCACGAGGACCTGGCGGCCCTATCTTCTGTGAAGCTTCCTTGAAGCCGCGGGCTATCCGAGATCTCTTATTACGGCACGGATATTCTTTGGGTTGGCAATTTGCTGCGTGCCTCGACTCATGCATGGTCCATGGGCACCATATGTCGGGCGGACATCTCGTGCTTTCGGGGACTCTGGCGTGCTCTCCACCTTGGAGTTTGGTTTATCGCGGTTAGGTTTCGATTACTCAGGGACTTTTCCTCACATCTTTTCTTATGACCCTAGCGATGCGTGATTACTCACCTACTCCTAGGCTCGGGGACTAAGTGGGCACACTTCACCTATGGTGAATCGTGCTCAATTTTTGGTACTTAAATTTTTCGCGTGTTTATCCACTACCGCGTGGGCACACTTGCCCGAAAAAAAAAGATTTTTTCATTGGAGCACCCGGCATCCGGTGGCGGACTCGTCAAGACTAGGCGGTGGAAGCAAAGGAAAGAAGCTACAGGGAAAACAAGTAGGCGGTCGAGAGCTGTCCCGGGCTGAGTCGGCGTTCAACTAGTCTAGTGCGACACCGTATGAGTCTTTGATGACAACACCTCCCGATGATCCGAGCGTCAAGACTCTTACACTGCGGCATCTGGCGTGCTTTCGGGGACTAGGCGTGGGGGGATAAACCCCTATCCCCTCACGGGTCACTTTGGGTTAGGCCTCTCGGGCGGTCGAGGACGGCCGGATTGAAGCCCTTGGCGATAGAAGGCCGAGATTATGGAGATTACGGCCTAAACTTGGTGCGACAAGATAGTTTCCTAGTATAGTTCGGTCGTAATCACTATACACTTTCCTATTGTAACCCGTCGGGATAGCTCTTGTCGGGACAGGATCCGACCTGTAACCCTGCTCCTCCGACTATATAAGGAGAGCGGGGATCCCCTCGAGGGCCGGATAATTCTCAATCAATCAATACAACTAAGCGAGCGTAGGTTTTTACGCCATCAAAGGCGGCCGAACCTAGGTAAAACCCGTGTGTTTTGTCCTTACTTGCTCGTTTTGCTTAACGTCTGGTTAGCCGTCTCGGCGCATCCCTAACAGCTCAATCTACTAGCCGGGCATATACCCACGCTGGACTATCGCCCGATAAACCGGCGGCCGGTGGGCACACTTCACCTATGGTGAATCGTGCTCATTTTCATTTTAACTATTATTTGATTGTAATTCCACTCTACATGGGCACACTTAGCCCGAAAAGAAAAGATTTTTTTTCATTGGAGCACCCGGCATCCAAATAGGCGGATTCGTCGAACTAGACTAGTCGGGAAGCAATGGAAAGAAGTTACGGGGAATGCGGTACCGGTCGAAGCTGTCCCCGGGCTGGTCGGCGTTTAACTAGTCTGCAGTGGACACCACATGAAGACGGTTGACAACACCTCCGATGTCGGGCGTCAAGACTCTTTCACCTCTGGCCTCAAAGTGCTTTCGGGGACTAAACGTGGGGGGATAAACCCCCTATCCCCTCACGGGTCGCCGAGGTTAGGCCTCTCGGGCCGCCCAGAACGGCGGACTGAAGCCCCTTGGCGCTAGAAGACCGCAATTATCGGAGATCCTTTGCCTAAACTTGGTCGCCAAGATAGTTTCCTAGTATAGCTCTATCGTAATCACTACATACTTTCCTATTGTAACCGATCCGCGATAGATCTTGTCGCTTAGGATCCGACTGTTACCTGCTCCCCTATATATATAAGGTGGCGAGGATGCCCCGAGGAACCGCGATATTCACAATCAATCAATACAAACTAAGCGGGGCGTAGGTTTCGCACGGCTATCAAGGCGGCCCGGGCAGGTAAAACCCGTGTGTTTTGTCCTTACGCTCGTTAAACGCGCGTCTGGTTAGCGTCTAAGCGCACCTCTACGCTCAACCTACTAGCGGGCATACCCTGCTGGACTATCACCGATAAACCCGGCGGCGGCTTCGGCTGTAGCGGATCAAAAGCGACCCGGCAGGTGCCAGCGGGAGGAAGGGGCGGGCCTGGCGCGGGGGGCGGCGTGTTGACTTTCAAAGGGAGGGGGAGGCATCTGCTGCTACTGGCTTATCCACCCTAGGCGGGCGAACAGAGTTGGAGCCCGCGGTAAAAATGTAAAGAGGAATGGGGAGGCGGCTGGCAGGCGGTTGGGGCGATAAGGAGGAAGAAATAGTTAGAGAAATAAATAAAATCTTTCTCTTTTTCTTTTTAATTTCAACTTCAACTCAAAAAGCTATGAACTCTTTTCAACTTTAAAATCAAGCAAACAATAAAAAAATCACGGCGACGAATGCACCAACATGTCTCTAGCCTTATATTTGATTTTATTTTTATTTTATAAAATTTATTATTTCTCTCCTATATTGACAAGGCATAAAATGCATAATTAATCAAATTTAAACTATTTTCAAAAAAATTGGAAATTTTCGGGTGTTACATCAATGGCGGTTGAAACCAACCTAGGAAAGCAAAGTGACGGGGGCCTAAAAAGGCTGACGCCATACGGCTTTCTTGCTAGGTGGGCCCGGCTTGCGTCATGTCCTCTGTGGTGTCTTCTATAATATTCTTGCGTGGGTTCCAAGTTGGATTACTTGTGGAATCGTCTTTATATTAGTAGGGCTTTACACCAAACTCTTGGCGTTTTTTACTGTTTTAATCCTTGAAAATATATAAATCACCAAAACTTCGTAGAATTATGTCAATCAAGCCTATACTATGTTAATATTCATTTAAGCCCTTATTTTCATTTTAAAATTTTCTATATTTTACGCTATAAGATATACGGCCCGATGCGACACAAAGATTTTTGATGAAATTCAAGATTTCCTCTAAACAAGTGCTACTTTGAGGCCTATGACAAGTGATTCTTAGAAAAACACTCTAATATCCACTTGTTGTTCCGAATTTAGGTTCTTATCGCCCGAGACGAGCTTAGGAAGGTGGCTAGATGGGCACGATACGGCGGCCCTAAGGCGAGAGGGGCGGTAGCGGCTTGGCATCAAAGGGGCGCCCCGGCAGCCCGCTAGCGCGCCGCCTTCCCTCTCCCGTCTGATTCGAGTTTGCTTCATATTCAAGTTAGGATTATCTTAGGTAATTTTGGTGTGCAAGGGGATATCTCATCTATAAGGGAGACCCTTATTAGGAAAAAAGAATAAGTTAGGATATGCTTGTAAAAGGTATTCCACGATCGTTATAAGGAAACCTTATAGAGATTACTTAGATTACAAAGTCCCACTAGTCGGGCTATATAAGCAAGAGGCATGTAATCTCTAGGGGATAAACAAGCAAATAAAAAATATCTTCGGCTCTCAACTCTCTCGTGTACTTGCCGCCGCCTTACTGCCGCCGCCTTGCCTAGCGCCTGTGGCGCCAGCGCCCAAGTGGCGCATCGACGCCCCGGTGGCTCCCCTCCCGACGGTTCCTCCCCTCCTTCCCATTGATCCCATTTAGCGCTTTCGTCCTTATGCGGCGAAAATTTGCAACCCGTCGCTTCTCGAAGCCTGCGTGGGAGTGACGAACACATGTCAATTCGGCCCAATCTAAGCCCGGGAATCGGCCGAGGCCCAGTATCGGGAGACGGGGCGATTCCCACCACCATGGCTTCCGAATCCTGGCGAGTTCCAGCGGCTGAAGGAGCTCCTCGGCGTCGGCATTTGTGCCGGATCGAGCAAAGCGGCCGGCCGACATGGAGGACCGCCTCCAGTCGTGTGGACGCGCCTACACGCCCTCGAGTTGATTCGCGCGGCGTCAGTCGGCCCGCGCCCGGAGGCGGCCAGCGGCACGCGCGCGCCGGCTGACGCGCGGCCACGGCGCGCCTCCCTCCCAGCCTCGGACACTCGGCGTCGGCTCCGCTGCTATCCTCCAGCTTGAGGCCGATGGCCCGGCGCCGCGTGGCCTTGCAGAGCCGTCGCTCGGCGTCATCACAGCATGAGCGACACCGCACGGCACACCGGCTGCGCCTCTCCTCTCTCCCAGCAAAACACTGCGCGACATGCCGCCTCTCAGCCGAGATGGCGTCACCAGCGGCGCCCTGCTCCGCATCCACTATCCAGCGCCACCCGCTGGCGCGCTAGCTTTACCCGTCTTTGCCGCATAGGCGTACACCCTCCCTTCAGTCCACGCGCCTACAAGTCCGGGGAGTCGCGGCACGGCGGCGCCTCTGGATTACCATAAAGGCTGGAGGCTCTTCGCCCGAGCTTCAACTTGGACTGCTCGGCACAGGACTACTCACGTGAGTTCTGCTGCCTTCCACCTCACCGGTCTTGCTTGCGGTCGCGGGTACGCCGACCTGTCCAAAGAAGAAGTCCAGCGCTCAGTGCGGGAGTTCACCGGCGCCCTACGACATCACGCCGAGTCGCACCAGAGCACCTCGGCGCCATGGCGGCCATCGCTGGCTGCGCCTCGGGGGCAAGTTGGGCTTGACTACATCGGCGCCGCCGAGGTCTATGCATCATGCATGGATTTTGAGGAGCAGCGCCACCCAGTGTCGCCTCTTAAAGATTGAGAAACTACGCACCTCAGCTGCGAGGGCCGGCGCTCAGTGGATTCGAGCCCGTTCGATGGAGGAGGCCATAAACCACCTGCGCCCGCCCGATGCACATGACGAGCCGGGCGGCCCGTGGCAGCCGTAGCGACACGGCACGCGGCAGCAGCAGCCGAGCCTACCGCAGCGGCACCACGGCAACATCGGCGAAGCGACGGTATAGCGCCACTGGTTGATCGCATACCCGGGCGGCGGCGTCACAAACATTTGCTGCTATGGATGACATGTCCGGCGAGCGGCGTCGAGCGACGCGTCCGCGGAGCTACACGGCCTACGCGACCAACAAGAGGGCTTGGGATCATCTCCAGCGCCAGCCGAACTCACGGACTCACCGCGCGGAGTGGAGCCTTCACTAGAGCAGTGTGAGGTACTTCCGCGCTACTACATCCGCGCCTCGGAGCTTCTCCGGGACTTCGCATGATGGGGAGAGCGCGTCCCTGTACGCATGAAGCGTAGCGATTGGGCTTCCACCTCCCCAATCACCCGGGAGACCGAGGCGTTCCGGCCATCACGTCCTCCTCGCGCATGCGCGGCGGTCGGATCGGTGCCACCGTCCTCCTCGCCGACAACAACGGCGACATCTTCCTTCCGCGTACAGGAGAGCGTCGCGCGTCGGTGCGGCGCGGGCCGAGATCGGTTGCGCCGCCCGTGGAAACGCGCGCGGCGACCTCCTCTGGTACGCCTCCTGCGACTTCACCTCCTCACACGCCAACATCGATCCGTCCACGTCTGCTTTGAGTCGGCTCCATGCTAAGGTGGCGATTACCGAAGCGACCTACACCTACCGCGTCTCCTCCGCCCAGAGCCCGCACGAGATGATGCGGTACACGCCGAGACTGCGAAGCGCCTCTCAGTCATGCGTGCGTGCATGGGCGGAGCGATCCCTTACATTGCAGGCTCGCGAGCTTCCAAAGTTCGCTATCTACCGCTGGCGACCTCCTGCGGCTTACGCCGTAGCCGACAAGGATGCGATTAATGCGCAGCGGCGACAGCGACAAAGTCACGGTCCTCTCGATCTTCTGCGCCGGGCACAGGTAGGTCACCTCTCGTCGAACGCCTTAAGCCCCTCGTGGTGGGTTGGAAACGCGTGGGCGCAGCGCCTCGTCGAGCGGTGGGGAGATGTCGCGAACTAGAATTGGCGCCCGAGTGGCTAGATGGGCCTGACCGCGGCGTGACCGCCCGGCCGAGAAGGGGAGGCGGGCGTCTGGCGCCAAGGACGGCGCCCCTTGCGCGCGCCTTCCACTCTCCCGTCGATTACGAGTTTGCTTCATATTCAAGTTAGGATTATCTTAGGTAATTTTTTGGTGTGCAAAGGGGATATCTCATCTATAAAGGGAGACCCTTATTAGGAAAGAATAAGTTATGATATGCTTGTAAAGGTATTCCACGTCATATAAAGGGAGCCTTATAGAGTTACTTAGATTACAAGTCCCACTAGTCGGGCTATATAAGCAAGAGGCATGTAATCTCTGGGGATAAGCAAGCAAATAAAAAAATATCTTGACTCTCCAACTCTCAGCGTCGCCGCCGCCCCCCACGCCCTGCGCTACCTTGTATCACCACGACGCCGCCCGGCGCCCGTCTTAGAGCCCAGCGTACCGCATGACGTAGCTCCCGCAGCCCGGCTCCTCCACTCCTTCCGGATTGGTCGAAACAGCTGCTTTCGTGCATGCCCGCGACGCCCGGCCCATCGCGCGCTACTCCGAAAGCCTGCGTCGAGCGGCGAACCGCGATCCAGTAGGCCCAATCCCTGGCGGAGTCCCGCGATTCTCTAGGGGTAGAGCATTTGATTCCACAACCATGAAAAATCTGGCTCGATTCTATGGCGGGATCCCGAAAACTTCTCTTTGTTTTGAGTTACGCTACTTTAGAGAAATAGGAAACACCCACGGCCGATCTAACTACGCACTATGTAAGGCTAATAACTTACGCCCGGTCGCCGAGAGGCGACGTCGCTAATAGCTTGAGCATCACGTGTTGTGACATTCTTGGCAGCATGCGGGCAGGTGGCGGTCGGTGATAAGCGTCGGATGGTCCCACGCAGGGACCAATCCGCAGCGTCTACGTAATAGAAAGGTCATTCTGGAACCGCGTTGTCGTATACTGGCGTCATGTGCTTAATCAGGCAGCGTTTTTACGATTTGTTTGGTCACAGGCAGTGGCGGCCTCGCTGCGGGCGCTTTTGAAAGCGGTAATGCCGCGAATTCAGCGTATCGCGAACAGCGTTTTCATCACGCGGCGCATTTCGAGGCACGATCAGCTGTGGATGCAACTAATTGAGCCAGCGTTTTTGCTACAGAGACACCTTTTCGGCGCCCGCCCGATGCAGTGCAGATTCACGAGTATTACTGAGGCGATGCGTTGATTCCACAGACTTCGGCGTGAGTGGGAACGTCGTGTTAGCATTGACACGGTACAGGCCCGGCGTCTGCATGAATAACTTGGCGCTTTGGAGACATACAAAAGGGTCTATAGCGGTCACGCAAATTAAAGTGCAGCGTTTATTTTGGGGCGAGTTGTGTTAGGAGGGTAATGCGTACATGCCTGCTCACCACTACCGGCCGCGCATTTGGCTGGGGGCGAGTTGTATTGCTAGCGGTAGTGCGGCCGTGTACGCGACACACGCTACGCCAGCGGCGTTTATTTTGAGGCGAGTTGTGTTAGCGGTGTACGCAGCGCATCGTCGCCCGACCACCTCGCGGCAGCAGCGTTTATTTTGGGGCCGAGATGTGTTAGCGAGGTGTGCGGCCACGTATACGTAACCGCTGCCAAAGCTGGCGATCATTGCACAGGCGTCGTGTTGTCGCCGGTATGCAATGTTTGTTTCTTTGGTATTGCGGACACGTAGCGGTGAGCGGGCGGCTTACGCCCGCGTCGCGGCGTGCACATGGCGTAGATTCACGGTCGCGTTCGTTTGCCGTAGTCCGCAGAGGTATGCGGCGTGAGGGTATGCGAAAGCGTTGCGAAACACGTATGTCGATGAAGCGGGCGCTGCGGCGGTGCCATGCGCTGGCGTATTTGTCGACCGAGTCTTACGATTAAGCCCGTCACGCTAGGGCGATGGATGTTGACAAGCGTGCGTACTAGACTGAATTTAGAATTTGGGCACGCATCCGGTTTTGAATGGGCCTCCGGCCGCTCAGCGGCAGAGCCTTCCTTGGGCGAATTTGGACACATGTTAGGCCTTCTCTTGGCAATTTACAAGCGGTGGGCGTTTTCGGCTGGCGTGGGTTATAACACTACTTGGACATATTATTATTTATATTATATATATAATGCGTTGCCACACACTTGAATGGTGGTGGCGGCACCAGAAGGGGTGTGGGGGAAACGCGGCAGCTATATCTACGGTTGATGATTGATTTGCTTTCGCTCGTTGCTATATTTGGATCGCCTCCTTGGTGGCGGGTTATGCTGCGGGAACTGCGGCCGAGGCAGCGAGGGCTCAGTTGGAATTGTTCCTCTGTTGGATGCACGTATTTGGAGGATCTCCGTCATCCACGACATCACGGAAGCGGCATAGTTTCTCGGTTGAATGGAGGCTGAGGGTTTTCGTCTCAAAATAGTTGCCGCGTTTCCAAACATGGATAAGTCAAACCTTCCTAGCTTTGACCACATGTATAGAAAAAATAATCATGTTTACCATGTGCCAACAAGTATCATTAGATTTATATTGGAACATACTTTATTAATAGATTTATTTGGATATCTAAGTATAGATATTGGCGCTATATATTTGGTCAAAATTAAAAGTTTGACTTCTCAAAAATCGGTGTGCAATTATTTTGAACTGACTCTCCCAGAAGCAATCTCAACCGTTGAATCAACGAGATCAGCGGTGCACAAATGCGCAGGCTTATCCATTTGGTTTGGGCGCTGCTTTGTTGGGCTCAAATTCATCCTCCATGTGGAAGGATAGCCCAACAAAAATCTGTTCCTAATCGTTACACAAACTCACAAAAGGCGAGGCTTTTTTGCCTTGCTTCATTTCATTGTAATCAATCCACAAGCAATACGCAAAATTCAGCATAGGTAGCCTCGGTTTTGCGGTGCTTGTCCTCGAGGTGTGGGAAACAAAAAAAAACCCCTTCGAATGACCCTTCCATTTCCGGTCTTGCTTCTTCGCCATGAAAAAGCTCAATCCAACCTGCGAATGCATTGACAACACTAACCTTCACACAACCAAAGTAATCACTAGTTCACTTTCTGGATGTGTACATAAAAAATCAGTTCCAAACCACAAGCAATCATCTTGGCCGGCAAAGTTTCAATAAACCATAAAAGCGCACTATCGGACAGATGCGGCCGGGTACCGCGAGTAAACAAACAGGATTACGTCATTAGTCTTATGATGTCAGCATCTCAATTTTAAAAATATGACAAAAGAAAAATATGACAAGCTAGGCGTTCATGAGTAAGTTCCATCCATTGTAAACTACGGACAATGTACAAAATATGACACAAGAGTTTTTTTACAAGCCATGTGGTGGGTCGTAATGCTCGGTCACACACAACGCATGCTCATAAAGATCAACAATACTCCTATCATGCATATCCACGATGTGCCGCGAAGTCAAGGAAAGACGGCACAAAGGCAAAAATGTTACTTTTATGTCCTTGGAAGCTAAACATTAGTTTTAGGATTTAAGCTAGGCTGTCCATCCACATATTCACAATGCTTTAGCGCATACATCCCATTCTATTTTCTCGAACTTTGGCGTTTTCAATAAAGAAGTTGACAAATTCACATCTCAATTCTGCCCTTGTAATCTACTTGATTACCCGGTTTGCTTAAAAGGTGAGGGCAATCAAGATGATCAAAGGGCATAATGATACTTCACCCTTTTGACTTTGGCCTTCAAAGGCACGCAAATGAAACAAGGCAAAAAATATGCGGGCGAAGACACGCAAAACGTAGTGACAACGAATTGCACAATTTGACTAAATGAACTTTTATTGAGACATAATTACGGATTACACATAAACAAATTCAATTCATAAATATCAAGAAATATAAAGCTACATTTGGCGTGTAAAAATCTCATCAGCGATATAAACTAGAAACTAAATGTGGAATGTAGGTACATATAAATTTTTATCAAATGTTGAATTTACCGCCACATAGAGCTTTTATAAATGGGGAAACAATTGAGAAGACTATAATATATCAGTAATGTCGAGGAGATGGCATGCACACAGCAAAACTTTAATAGTTCCCATTAGATATGGAGGAATAGACATCTGCTGAAAACAAAACTTTTGGTTATACATTATGTGACATAATGTATAAATAATACAAAAAGTAAATCAAGTACTTGGCATGGTAGACTTACAAACTACACACCTTACAAATACCAAGCTTCGAGATAATGCGTGGGCGAATTCGGGGACCAGCATTTGAAGCTTTGGAGCCATTTTGGATCGCGAGCGTTATTGGTAGAATGCAGAGCCAATATTATTAGAATGAGGCGAGTAATGGTGGCGTTCAATGAATAGCTTTTCTAAAGAGGAGCATCCTCAATCACCACTTCTTTCGAATTTACTCGGGGCTTCGGATAAATCTTAAATTGAAAGACGAAGCGACCTAAGTGTACAATTAGTTATGCGGATAGAAAGTCAGAGCATTTACGGGCGGTACCAAACTTTGTAGTATAGGGCATTTGGAGAGAAGCGTATGGAGCATTTGTCCCGATAGCCACATCGCATTTGGATAGTAAGCTCTTTCATATTGGCGAAATGTAAACTATCTAAATCGGCCGCAAAGGAAACTTGTAGTGTTGAACTCATGGTGTAGTCTAGGTCCAGGTCTATCATCGCGATGGTGAGGCGCTAAAGGGAAGAGGATACTTGAGAAGTGGGCGGCGACTCCGTACCAAATATGTGAAGATCGTTCCCAAAGCTCAGAAGATGCTGAGCTGCTCAGTTTAGGGGATTGAAGCGGACGTAGATCAGGATAGATATGCGTCTATTCTTTTGCCAACCAAGGGACGTGCGTGAAAAGGACGAGAATGATTGGAGATGATTCGAGGGTCACGATCGTCTGTCAAATATAGGCTAAGCGCTTGCGCTTTACTCTTGATAGAAACGATATGCGTACGCGAGAGGTTGGCCGGAGAGTTCATACGCCAGGGTAGATAATACTTTAGATCACGAAAGCGGCCGTGTCGATTGGTAGGAGGAGATGATGGTGGTGAGAATGAAGCGTCACGGGAGGTTCTTTGCGATAAGATCCCGAAAGCTAGCGAGGCGGGGGTTTGAAGCGGTTTTGATGGATGCGGTAGGATGACTACGCCATTTCCGTGAACTAGGATTTCTTCATCTTTGGATCTATCTATTTGCGGTATTTACTTGGCGTTTCTTTCTTGGCAGCTATAGTAAGTAGTACGATTACCGTTTTTGCGGTAGAAATGGCGATATTTTTAGTTTTGCAACATGTCGGCCCGAACCGTGGCCCGTCCGATTTGATCGGACCGCTAAAGTCGTTGATTCTTTAAGCGGCCTTGAGCCTTAGGGCTGAAATTCACGGCCCAAAGTTGGCGAACTTTTGAATTGTTCTAGCAGTACGTCACATTGTTGTTAGATCACTCCCCGCCTTGGTAGTGGAGTTGGGATCTGAACACGAACAAGATGGTCACGGGCAACAAGTTCAATATATTAATAACCATACTCGTATTTTACATTCGCTTTTGTATCCGGCCGCAGTGCGAAGCATATGTATGTGTGGTCAACAATTTTATGCAGACAAAATTTACTAGCATCATATATTTTATCAAATTAGTAGCGATTGCTCGAGTTTGCGCCGATCATCACATAGTTTTAATACTAAGCAGCTGAATGGTACATCATCACCAAAAGTAAGTCGAGCGGCATAAGATGCGATCACCAAAGCCGCCGAGATGACCTTCCATTTCGGTCTTGCTTCATTGCCATGATAAAAGCTCAATCAAACCGCAGCGAGAATGCATTAACAACGCACTAGCCTTCACAGCAAAGTAATCACTACGGGGATGTGTACACCCAAAAGAAGCTCGATTCGAAACCACAGCGGTCATCTTGGCCAAGTTTCAATAAACCATAAAAGCGCACTATCAGCGCGTGCGGCCGGAATTACCCTGATAAACAAACAAGTTACGTCATTAGTCTTATGGAGTCGGCATCTCAATTTTTTTTTAAAAATACTTGAGCCAAAAGAAAAATACTTGAGCCAAAAGCTAGAGCGTTCACACAATCCAAATTTGACACGCTAGAAGTTCCATCCATTGTAAACTCTCACAATGTACAATATATGACGAGTTTCTAGCTTAACATAGGTAAATAACTTATGCTTGGTCACACCTGATGGATGCTCATAAAGATCAACAATACTCATAATAATGGTACATATCCCTAATGTGCGATCCAGAGTAGGCTATTTACTATTCACTTAGGCGCCTTTACCACACCTTGAGCCTAGAGCATAAAAGATTTATTATCTTAGTACCAGTAGATGAGTAGGAGCGGCTAAGGCCCGGCATGGAAAGGCGACATTAGCATTATCAAAAGCGGTAATTACTTGTGGCCAGAAGAAACCTTATGAGGAAAAGCAGTTATTGCAACTCAGCATTATACAACACAAATGATGAGCCCAAAAAAGGCAAAAGCAATTTAGAAACCCGGTAAATTTGTAGATAGCAAAAGCGAGAGGTAGGGTGCAAATATCAAAAAGAACGCGCCGTTGTAGTTTGCCAATCTCGAACAAAACCGGCTTAACGAGGAATGTGCTTTTCCATATCCCATCCTTTTATAATCTCCCACACGTGGGTCTTTGGGTGTGTACACGGATCAATGGGAAAAAAGTATTTCTGATGACAAAATTATTGAGCAATGTTGTACAAGCTTATAGATACTTGAGTCACGATATGCGAGGACAAAACAAAACCTTTTAGAGCCATTCAAAAACCTTCAAAAAGGAAGGATAATGCGCGCTTTACAATCTAGATTTCGGTGCTTACCCAGAAGATGTGCCGCGGCCGGACCGGATACGCAACCATCAAAAAGAAAGAAGATGTGGTTCGCGGCGGACCCGGGAATCACGCAACCACCAAAAAGAAAAGAAGATGTGCTTAGCGGCGGACGTGAATACGCAACCACCAAAAAGAAAAAAAACTACGTATTTCTTCATTTACAGAACCACATGAAAAAACATATCGGTGCATGGATGTGATAAAGGCGTGCACTTGCCGGGATGAGCCTTGTGCGGCGAGAAGTCCCACAATGTCGAACGGAGTTACGTACTTTCGGGTTTGGTTGATATGAGTTTGGGAAGTAGGAATGGAGGTGAAAAGAGTACTAACTAATACGGTATGAGAAGAGGTGTAGTATGGGAGAAGGAAGTGGCGAGGCTAGCGAGGAAAGCGCCCATAGTAGCACTATAAAGAGATCGAGGTAGCTCTTGTAGAGTCGATCACGAACACCATGGTCTGATTGTATGTAAAGCCAACTTGTATTGCTATTTGAAATTTCAAACATTATTTGAGTATAATAGGACTATGGGAGAATTAGGAATTTGTACACGAAAAAGTTTGTCCTGCTATCCCAACTACCATGCGTGTAATATCTTGTTTTGAATATCAGCATTGAATTTTTATATATCCATGTGATATCTTGTTTGAATAATTAATTGAAACAAATTTAGTAGTGTATGTCGAGAATTTAATTTAGATTTTTGGTTTCTCAATTAAAACATTATTTAAAATTATTTTAAATTGTAGGGCTGTGGGTGGCCATTTCTCTCTCTACCGTCTATAATTATCCGGCGCTTCTCGACAGCGAACGAGGAAGCGTTCCGTTACTTACGGCCGGTAGGCTGCTACTCTGCGTGCCAGCGCGGAGTCCCGTAGTCATGTCACGTAAGATAAATAGTCAAAGCTGTTACATGTTTCCCATGACAAGATGATCTCAAATCAAAATATTTACCTCTTAGGAGATTTACCTTTTCATTCATTTATCTCAAAGCACGAGTATTTATGGTTACATAATTCACTTATACAAAGCAAGATTGTTTACATAGAAAACCGTTGCTCCTTCTTTCTTTGTGATGCGGTTCTTCCACACTAGTAGTAGTATTAGGTGTAGTATGGGAGAAGGAAGAGAGCGAGAAATTTGCCGAGGCTGGATCTGACACCGGCAAATCACGGCGCAACACTTCCAATGCTGTCTCCAACGGTACTCAAAGCGTTCCGCGTTCGTCGAGAATGGCTGGCGTGGCAGCCCAGGTGTCCTTTCGATCTCGGTACACCTCACCAGACGCTATGCGTCCTTCCGGCGGCGGCGTTACTTTGTAAGTAGAAGGCGTGAACATCTGCGGTGGCGCATGCGGGAGGTAAACTGGGTTTCAGCATGTCGAGAGTCGGCCCGAGCGGTATGCTTAACGCGATCCCATTTCGCAGCGGTATGCACCTTTCTACGAAAACACGCCTGCAGGTTCGCGAGCAGCAGCGAGCTTCGGTGATGAACTACGCCGCGATAATGCTACCGCGAGTAGTACGGCCCTTGTCCGGCAGCAAGTGCGACACACCGTCTAGTTGGATACTCGTCCCACCGAAGTCGCGTACGCCCGCTTTGACTGCGAGCAGGTGAGTGCTTGATTGAAAACTCATCCATATAGGATCATCGAGTCCATAGCGGCCCAGCGCATCACAACCTCCACAAGCATGTCAGCGGAAGGTTACCGGCATGGCTTGGCGGCAGCGGGGGCTTTTGTGGAAGGAATTACCTACCGAGGATGGAAGCGGCGGCGAGGCGATCCCCATGTCGGACGCTCTCTACTCTTGTTTTGCTTGAGATGAGTTTGGAAAGTCGAGGATGATGGAGGAAAGAGGTGAGAATATATGCGATTATGAGAAGAGGTGTAGTATGCGAGAAGGAAGGAAGGCGAGACTTCTGTGGCGCACCATAGTAGCACTATAAAGGAATCAGAATTGGCTTGGCGTAGAGTGTTAAATCTTTGAACACCATGGGTCCCGGTTAATGTAAAAAGAGTATTTGTAACTTGGTAGTACTGTATTTCAAAATTTCAAACATTATTTGGAGTAATAGGATACAGAGACTATGGGAGAAATTAGAATTTGTACGAAAAAAGTTTGTCAGGCTCATCAACTACCATCGTGTGGGCCACTTGTAATTTTATCTAAATATATCCATGTGATATCTTGTTTTGAAGAATTAATTGAAACAAATTTAATGGTGTAGCAATGTCGAATTTAATTTAGATTTTTGTAGTTTCTCAGTTGAGGTGTAAAAACATTTTTTGAGTATTTCAAATTATGGGGAGGCGTGATTATGTTTTTCTCTCTCGTCTATAGTGTCAAGAGCGCTTCTACGACGAGGAACGAGCGTTCACGTTGCCACGGTCATCTCCGTCTCGACTCTGCTTAGGCCTTGCCCGAGTCCCGTAGTATTGTTGGAAAAGGTTTTGGTCAAAACTTTTTTTTAGAAAGGAAATACTATAAAAACTTTTGTCATTAAAGTCCATCCTAAGCGGTGTCATCACGCACCATCCCTCACCGAGACTTCGTTTTTTTTTTTTTTTTTCAAGCAGGGTCTATAGAATGCATCATGATGACATGCACGAACACTTTATTATGCATTAGGTGTCTTGTACATCGAAGTCACGTATGGAGTCATTTCACATGCACATTACGTCGAGAGAGAGAGAGAAAGAATTGAGTGTTAGATGGCAATTTGTTTCAACACAAGGCCAAAATTTGCCTCTTTCACGGAACAAATCAAAGATTGGTTTGTTGTGCCACAATGCACAAACTAGCAATACCGAGGTTCGTCTGATTTTTTGAAGCTAGAGCATTCCAAATTTGAACAATTTTGATAATATAACAACATTACGGATAGCTGGTTGTTTTGCTAGAAAGCACGATTTTTGGTGATTTAATGGTATTAAAGAGTGAGACATAACAAAACAAGATGAAACATCTTGAATATTATCAAAGAGAAGGAAACAAGACCTAAGCTACAAAAATTTATATATGGGCGTCCACCGGGTCTGGGCTTCGAGTAGGGGCGACAACACCGAGAGTTTGCGGTAGGATTATAATCTCCAGCGCGAGGTCTTAAAGCGCTAGCCATGGCCATGACTGGGGCTTTCGAGACCTGCGGGGAAATTATAGTCCTAAAGTAATTTTCGTCGAAGTCAAACTCAAGAAACAAGCAAACTTGAGTTTTGAGTCTACCTTACAGCAGGTACGTGAATTGTGGATTAGAGGGAGAGCAATATGCTCACTTTTTTGTCTCAGTAAGCACCTCCTCATCCTTTAATAATCTCCGTAGATCTCTATGGTTGTAGAAGGTAGCATGAGTCACCGCGGTGCCGCGGGCAAACACAAAAAGCTTTTTAGATCCATTGAGAAAACACTTCCAAGAAAGGAAGGATAATGCACTTTAATCTAGATTTCGGTGCTTACCCAAGAAGATGTGCTTCCTTGAAGGACCGGTCGCAACCATCAAAAAAGAAAAGAAAGGTATGCTTCGCGGCCGGACCGGATACGCAACCACCAAAAAAGAAAAAGAAGATGTGCTAGCGGCGGTCCCAGTCTGCAACCACCAAAAAGGGAAAAAAAACTTACGTATTTCTTTGTTTCTAGAACCACATGAAAAACCATATCGGTTGCATGGATGTGATAAAGAGAGTGCACACCCGGGATGGAAGCCGAAGAAGCGAAGCGAGAAGCTGAGTCCCACAATGTCGGACGCTCTCTGGTTGAGATGAGTTTGGAAAGTAGAGGCCGGAGAAGAGGTGAAAGAGTACTACTAGTCACGGTATGAGAAAGAGGTGTAGTATGGGAAGGAAGAGGCGAATCTTTACTTGAGAAAGCTGCATTATAGTAGCACTATAAAGAAATCGAGGTGTAGCGTAGAGTGTTGATCTGGAACCCACCATGGTGCAGTTAATGTAAAGAGGCGTTGTAACTTGTGTGCTATTTTGAAATTTCAAAACCTTGTTTATGGGAGGGAGTGGGAATTTGGCCATGAAAAAGTTTGTCCTCTACTCTATCCCCACTACCATCGTGTGGAGCCCACTTGCTAATTTTATCTAAATCACATTACATATATGTGATATCTTGTTTGAAAAGTGTAATTGATAAATTTAATTGTAGCAATGAAATTTAATTTAGATTTTTTGGTTTTCTCAGTTGGTGTAAAACATTTTTTAGGTATTTCAAATTGTGGGCCCGTTCATTTTTCTCTCGTCTATATAATTAATCCGCGCTTAGCGACCAGGAACGAGAAGCGTTCCGCGTTGCCATCTCCGTCTCTGCCTCTGCGTAGCGGCAGTCCCGTAGTATTATTGTTGGAAAGGTTTTGGTCAAAACTTTTTTTTGAAATATAAAAAAACTTGTAGATTCGTCCATCCTCGCGGTGTCATACGCACCATCCCTCTGAGACTTCGTTTTTTCAAACGAGATTACGTAGAATCATAATCATGATACATGCACGAACAGCATTAATACGGTAGGTGTCTGTACATCGAAGTCGATAATGGAATCATTGCGGCATCTGTTCGTCGATGAAGAGGCAATTACGATGCCAATGTTTCAACACATGGCCAAAATTGCCTCTTTACTTGAGACAAATCAAATTTGAATTTGTTTGTTGAGGCACAATGCACAAACTAGAAATAGGATAAATCGAAGATTTGCAGAGAGCGAGCATTCCAAATTTGAACAATTTTGATAATATAACAACATTACGGAGAAACGGGTTGTTTTGCTAAGCGCGATTTTGGGTGATTTAATAGTATTAGGTGAGACATAGCGAACAGAAACTAGATATATGAAGCAAGAGCAAAAGCGTGAACATTGTCAAAAAGCAGACCTAAACTCACGAAGACATATATATGGGCGTCCCTGGGTCGGACTCGGTAAAGGACGGCGACACACTCGAGGAGCTTAGCGTGGGATTATAATCTCGAGAGTTGTAGTAAAGAAGAGGTCTGAAGTTTGTGAGTGAAACCATGAGAACTGAGTCTCGAGTCTTTTCGGCGACTTCAGGAAAATACTCAACTGATGAGGAGAGAGCAACCCGCTAGCGACCTCCGGCTGGGCAAACTTTCAATAAACTTTATGCAGAACCAAATTATTGAGCAATATAGCGAGAGTCACATAAATTTGTACAAGACAACCCGGACACATTTACGGCGTTACGCGCATCGGTGCTAGATGCTACTGGAAGTGAAGAGTACACCGGAAGGGCATCATTCGCAGGACGTAACTTCACAAGCACAAGAAAATGTGCTTTTCTTGCCACATTTTCTTCGACCTCCCTCCCATCCTTTTTATAATCTCGCGTAGATCTTTGGCGGCTGGCATGAATCACGAAAATATAAGGCCAAACTTAACCTTTTAAGGCACTAAAACTTCAAAAAAAGGAAATGCATTTTAGAGATCTCGGTGGTGTTTACCCAGAAGACTTGCTTCTTTTGTGACATTTTCTTGACCTCCTTGACCCAACACCTTTAAAGCTAAAATACTTTAGTCCAGGCGGTAGGACTTGGAACCACATGAAGTGAGGAATTACGAGCGGCGAGACTCAATCTAGATACGCAACCACCAAAAACTTTGTTCTTTTGCTTCAAAAACCACATGAAAAACCATATCTAGGTGCATGGATGTGATAAAGAGCACCACGACCGGGATGATAGGCGAAAGCGAAAGGCAAAGAAGCGGTCCCACAATGTCGGACAACTCACGTACTGAGGTTTGGTTGAATGAGTTTGGAAAGTCGAGGGCCAGAGAAAGAGGTGAGAAAAGAGTCTATAAGTATAGTATGAAGAAGAGGTGTAGTATGGAAGTGATGAGAGGCTAGCGAGAAAAGCGCCCGCAAGTAGCATAAAAGGAATGCGAGGTAAACTGTAGAGTGTTCGATCTGGGAACCTGCGTTACAGGATTAATGTAAAAGAACCGTGTAACTTGTGTGCTATATTTGAAATTTCAAACATTATTTGGAGTAATAGGACAGGACTATGGGAGAATTAGGGGTACATACTACGAAAAAAGTTTGTCTACTCTATCCCAACTACCATCCTATGGGCCGCATTAATTTATCTAAATATATCCATGTGATGTCTTGTTTTGAAAAATTAGGTAAACAAATTTCGCGATTATGTCGA
This sequence comes from Hyparrhenia diplandra, assembly GCA_015847255.1. Classification (NCBI taxonomy): domain Eukaryota; kingdom Viridiplantae; phylum Streptophyta; class Magnoliopsida; order Poales; family Poaceae; genus Hyparrhenia; species Hyparrhenia diplandra. The sequence continues at coordinate 4,370 of JADLZK010005573.1, read as the reverse complement.
ATTTAATTTAGATTTTGGTTTTCTCGGTTAAAACATTTTTTAGGTATTTTTAAATTATGGGGCCAGCTAGGTGTATGCTCTCTCTCATCTATAATTAATCGGCAGCGCAACGAGAACGGCGTTCACGCTCTTGTACGCGGCCCGTACGTTTCACCGCACCCTCTGCGTAGCCCTTGAGAGTCCCCGTCTGATTGTTGGAAAAGGTTTTGGTCAAAACTTTTTTGGGAATATAAAAGCTTCGTCGTTAGATCCATCCACCATGCGGTGTCATACGCACCCGACGCGAATTACATTGAATCGTAATCATGATGATGACATGCTGTAGAACAGTATGCTGACGGTATAAACGTACAGCCAGAGTCGCGATATGAGTCATTTCACATCTACTACGATACGATGTCGGTAAAGAGAGAAGTGAAGTGTTGATGCCAAATTTGTTTCAACACAAGGCCAAAATTTGCCTCTTCACGAACAAAATCAAAAACGAATTCGTTTGTTTATACAATGCACAAACTAGCACAAACTATATCTGAGGTTCGATACGGTCGGTAGGGAGCATACATTTGAAAAGCCCTCCTCCTATCAGGGCACAGAGTAGAACAACGGCACAGTAGAGCGGCTTACTTACGGCCCTTAGCGAGATTATAATCTCAGTAGCGAGGTCTTAAGCTTTCCTGTATTTGACATCTCTTATTGAATACTTTTTATATGTCAACTAAACATGAAATAAAGAAGGCATAAAATGAATATCACATAGACATAGGGGCTTATACTAACAGGTACCGCAGTTTTGGTGAATTATATATTTTTGAGGAGTTAAGCGAGGAAGCCACAGAGATTTGAAGCCTACAACACAAAGATGTATCAATGGCCATTATCTCAACTTGGAAACCCGTAAGAACATTCCGGAAGACACCGAGACAACACGAGAAGAAGGCGCGGGACCCACCTAGCGAATTATTACTTGAGCGTAGCGGCGAAGCCGCGCTGAGCCCACACGTAAACCACCAACTATGTAGTTCCAAGCAGCCTATGAGAACAATCTAATCCATCAGTAAATTCGGTTTGATCCGAAACGTCGTGCATTGCAGAACATATAACAAGACGACCCACAGGTGAAACCTAATTCATTGTAATTCATTATCAAGTCATTCAAGCCGGTAGAAGTAGAAAGGCTTCTCCACCCGAGAGATTAGAATTGCTTCACTTATGCAATTTCGCTTCTGAATTCTAATTCCTCTGAGTTAGATTAGCAAAGTCAATTCAAACCATTTTGGAGTGTTGCCAACCCGTTGCCGATCTTTAAGTCATTCTGGTGGTATCTTGTATCATGACTTTATTCTATTTCAATATTAAGTATTGGTTTTGCTATGTTCTTCAATTTCATTTCTAGTAGTATATTTGATATAGTGCCTTTGATTAATTGCGAGTTCATGTATCTATTGGTAGCGCCTAATTCAAAATCTTGAGTGGGTTAGGTGATAGAAACAGTATGGCATGGGTGCTTGGAATACTTGATCTATCTGCGGATGCATCTTATAATCACAGGTTGTGTGGTAGATCAGCGGGTGTGATATTCTGTTGATCCTTTACAGGAGTATACTGGGTGGTTATAAGACTAGTTGAACATGGTTTTGAGGATTATCTTGTTTTTGTTCTTGGTTCTCCTCACTTGAAATCTTTAAGATCGCGTAGATTCATGGATTTGTTATGCTTGTATATGGTATATGACTGGGTAGATGTTTGACTTAGTAGATTTAATGCTATATAAAATTAGTCTCTTAGCGTAAGTCCACGTTAGTTTTGAGTAGTGAGTAGTCTATACCTACATCTCACGTGTGTTAACTTTGCCTTTGTTTATCACTTATCATATCATTATTAGCTTACCCTTTAAAGTATTGGTAGTAGAATCTCTGTAGTATGCTAGCTAATAATCCTCATTATCCCTTATATTCTCTCGTGGTAGAGTATAAATGATAAACCTTGATCCCTCTTTGGTGAAATGTAGCGGTGTTATTTTATCACGTAACAACTGGATAATTTAATGATAGATATATTTGTTTTAGAGAAGATTGCAAATGCGAGAATCACATGTAGCACATACAACATTTCTAAGCGTTACTGGCTGAGGATGACAACTAGCCTATGGTAAGGCTATGAGATGGAGAAACAGCGAGTGCCTCTAGCTCATATGGCCTTAGGTGAGATTAACCACCTATTGGCTGTAGTGATGTTAAAAGTACCAGCGGCCATGCGCATGATTTAAGGCTGAGACCTATCCTGGCGGCCTCGCGCTTCTATCTGAATCGCACTCCTAAAATGGGGAGAAAGAGGTCAAAAAGGATCGCGGGGAAGCGAGATCGTCTAACGGCGTCTTCATTGCGGCGCATTCACCCATCGAGCGGCCGATAGCGCAAGATAGAAAATAGAGGGGTGGAAAAGGATCTCTTCGCGACATTTTTCTTACGCCTCTCCTCCATCCTTTTATAATCTCCGTAAGGTCTTTGTGTTTTGTATTACCTAGGATGAATGGGGAAAAGGTATAGAACAACAAAATAATTGAGCTATTGTACAAAACTGAAAGTAGATAGCATGAGTCACACAAATATGCAAAGACAAAACAAAAGCTTTTATAGCCATTCAAAAACCCTTCAAAAAGGAAGGATAATGCGCTTTACAATCTAGATTTGATTGCTTGCAAGAAGATGTGCTTAAGTAGCCCGGACCGAGATCACGCAACCACGAAAAAAAGAAAAAGAAGATGTAGCTTCGCGGCGGACCGAGATACGCAACCACCAAAAAGAAAAACTTGTATTCTTTGCTAAAAACCACCACGAAAAACCATATATCTAGGCTGCATGGATGTGATAAAAAGAGCACCACACACTTGAGAATGGAGAGCGAAGCGGCGTGATCCCATGTCGGGCAAGCTCTGGTTGAGATGAGTTTATGGAAAGTCGAGGACGGAGAAAGAGGTGAGAAGAGTACTACTGATGCAGTATGAGAAAGAGGTGTAGTATGGGAGAAGGAAGAAACTGGCTACTGGCGAGAAAAGCTGCGCCCATAGTAGCACTATAAAAGAATCGAGGTAGCTCTTGTAGAGTGTTACGTCACGACACCTTTGTCCCCACCAGTTGTAATGTAAAAGAGGCGGCCCGCTTGTGGCGCTATTTCAAAATTTCAGAAACATTATTTGGAGTATAATAATAGGACTACTATAGGAGAATTAGGAATTTATTATGGCGTCACGTAGACCATTGTGTTGCTCCCATGTCTTTGAGGAAAGAGAGAGAAAAAGGGAGAGGTCATGGGACCCACAAGTCTACATATGCTAAGAAGAAGGGAAAGTGGGTCCCAAGCTGCGGCGCTGGACACGGCGCGCCGGCCGCTAGGTAAATGCTCGTGCACCCAAAATGTTACATAGAGAGCGAAAACTACATTTTTCAAGCGAAAATTCCCAAAAATTATAAATAAACTATTCTGGCCGAATACGTCGTGCAACACTTCCGGTGCACATATGAAGTGCTTCTTGGCGATTCCACGTTAAATCAGCGTCGGCGGCGTCAGCCCGTCGCGCTTTCGATCTCATAACACCTCACCGAGCACTTTATGCGTCATCGGCGGCAGCGGCGTTCCGCCTCTAAGCGAAGCGTGAAACGTAAGGAGCGGCGCTTGCGAGAGTGGCGGCTTATTTCCAGCAGCCGAGGCGGCGAGAGCTGATACCCATGACCTTCCACGAACCGCGGTAGAACATACGCTGCGAAGCACGCCCTCCCGGGTTCAAACCTGACTAGCTGGCAGTAAGGAACTTCGCCGCAGTAATGCAGCGGCCCCGATGCGTAGGCAGCGAGAACAACACGGTCTAGCGGATAACAAAATCCCTACGAGGGTAAATCACGCCGCTTTCATACGCAAACATGGCGCGAATTGAAGGAGTCCTCCATAGAGATACTTCGCGTGCATGGCGGCGTGCGCCCGCAAGCTCACAAGCAAGTGCTCCGAAATGTTCTCCGCGCCAGCAGCAGCAGCCTGATGAGAGCTTTTGCTAAGCTAAAGTAGCTCTAAGCCTTGGCGGGGAGGTGGGAAGTGAAGCAGCGGTTGTGTAGCACTGGTTGGAAGTAGTAATAACTGAAAGGCGTATTCAGCGTTGCTTTAGCGTAGAAAGAGGTATTATATTTAAAAAGTTGAATTATTGTAATCACTAAATTATCGCAAAAAAGATTATTTAATCTCTTATGTTTTAAACTCTAAAGCTAAACCAATATTGAATAGAAATATTTAGATATGTTGGGCCGGTATTATACAGTAATACAATAAAGAAACATATATATAATAATTTATTTGAGAAATCCTTGGTATGTTTAATCCTG